>CM047504.1:5700911-5933411 GCA_026122505.1 Aldabrachelys gigantea
CCGATAGCCCGGACTCCAGCGGCCACACCAACTGCTAGGCATTGTGCTGGAACTGGCGACTGGAGGGATCACCCTGCTGGGACCAGCACCCAGCAGGCTCCTGCACTGCAAGGGGGAGAGCCAGCCCCGCTTTCTGCTCCTCCGCAGAGTACGTGGCCCGACGTGCTTCCTCTCCGGCAGGGCTGGGCTTTCCTGTGTTGCTCTGGTCGCCGCCAGCTGTTTTCCAAGCACTTTAATTTCCTTTTGGATGCCTGCCCTGGGTCAGGTCGTCGCCATCACCCGAAAGGCTTCCTATTGGGCGGGGTTCTCCCCTGTCCGTCGCAGGAGGAAATCCTGCCTTCCTCTGGCTAGGGCATGGCAGGAAGTCTCACCTTCTTCTAACACGGATATTGCAGCCGCATCGCAGGAAGTCCCACCTTCCTCTGGCAAGGGCATTGCAGGAAGTCCCGCCTTCCTTTGACATGGGCATTACAGGAAGTCCCACCTCTTCCCTCACCGCCCCCACGCACATTGGGATTTCTCAGCTCGCAGAAGGATTATGACGATGATTTGCGTGATATGCTTTGGCCACCTTCCCAGGCTCTGCTACCTGCTCCTCCAGTGAAATGGCCCCTCCCCTCCCCGCTGCCGGGGAGGAGGGCTGTGATTGGTGGACAGGGGGATGAGGAGGGCGGCCAGAGCGGCAGGTGGTCAAACATGAAGGATGAACCCCAGGCTGCTGGGCAGGAGTGGGGTCCACAGGGACGGCTCAAAGGGGGCTCATCTGTGCCACAAGTGGCTCCTGTTCTCAGATGTTTCTGCCCCCCCCCGGGGGGGGCTGGACTGTGCCTCTCGCCTCACACTCCCCATGCCCAACTGGCCCTGATAATGTGAATGGTATTTTTGTAATAAATGGTACAGACAATCGACTGGGCTGGCTCCGGGCTGGGGCTGGCTCTGGCTCTGGTGTGGGGCACATGGGTCGGTCCCGGGGGCTTCAGGCAAGGGGCTTTCTTCCTCTCTGCAAGCCCTGCCTTGGCAGCTGCTCTCTAGAGCTCAGGCAGGCGATTGAGGGGGAAGGGAGGTTGAAGGAGGGGGCTGTCGGGGAGGGGGGATTGTTGGGGGACGGAGGGGCTGTGAGCCCAGAGCTGAATGGTGGTGGTGGAGGGGCTAATTCCTAGCTCATGCAGGAGCCGCCTGGCCGCTGTATCCTGGCACAGGATCCTTCCCCACATTCCTCCTGGCTGATAAGGCTTCCTCCAGCTGTGTCCTGGGGCCGTGTCCTTGTGCGCTGGGTTTGGGATGGGGGGGAGGGAAACTATCCCATCCCTGCCCCTCCCCAACACTGTTAACTGATAGGGGTTATTGTTTTATTCTCCTTTCGACCATACAATCAGCTGACTGGAGGATCCAGAGCTGGGCTAGCAGGAGGCTGCGGGCTGGGACTGAGGGGCCCTGGCAAAGCTGGGGGGGGGGGGGAGGGGAACCTAGGGGGCTAGGATAGTGGCGGGGGGCTGCTGGTCAGGATTGAGAGGCACCTGCATGGCAGTGGGGTGGAGCGGGGAGCCCAGAGCTAGGATAGCAGGGGGCTGTGGGTCGGGATTGAGGGACACTGGCAGAGCTGGGGGGGATCCCAGGGCTGAGGTAGTAGGGGCTGTGGGTTGGGATTGAGGGACACTGGCGGAGCTGGGGGGGATCCCAGGGCTGAGGTAGTAGGGGCTGTGGGTCGGGATTGAGGGACACTGGCAGAGCTGGGGGGATCCCAGGGCTGAGGTAGTAGGGGCTGTGGGTTGGGATTGAGGGACACTGGCGGAGCTGGGGGGGATCCCAGGGCTGAGGTAGTAGGGATTGTGGGTTGGGATTGAGGGACACTGGCGGAGCTGGGGGATGGAGGGGGGAATCCCAGACCTAGGATAGCAGGGGGCTGTGGGTCAGGATTGAGAGGCACTGGTGGGGCTGCAGTACAGCAGAGGGGTGGGAGATGGGATCCAGTAGCACCCTCTGGCTGACAGTCCCAACCCCAGAGACAGACACGGCTTCGTTCTCCCGCTGGGCTCCGCCTGGCCCTGTCCTGTCCGAGTGGCTCTGGACACTGTGGTAGGCCTGGCACTGGGAGACATTCCACGCAAGTCCTTGACCCTGGGAGCGGGGCTGCGATGGGGGAGCAGCCGTGCAGGGGAGGCAGCTGAGCCGATGGGGTTGGGGGCCAGCAGGAGGGCCTGGCCTTGATGAGCTGAGTTCACCAGCTGGGCGCAGGAGGGGGAGGATCAGGCCCAAGCCATGCCCACAGGCAGCTACTGCAGCCCTACTGGCCCTGAATGTGGCACTAGCACAGCCTGTGAGCTAAGGAGACACAGGCATGGTTTGTTCTTGGATGGGAAACCCAAAAAGGCCAACAGTGCTGCTGCTCAGGGGGGTGGGGGATCTTAGTGCCAGCCCCCATGCCCTAGGGGGTGCTATGGGATAGGATGGTGGCTCCATAAGGAACGCTGTGTGGCTGTTAACCAGCTGCCAGGCCTCACCCCAGAGCTGCCTGCATCTCAGAGCTGAGCCAAGCAGTCCCTGCATAGTTCATCAAGTGTTTTGGCCTTTTGAGGAATTCAGGATTGGTATCAGCAGGCCCAATAAACAAATCCCCAGGGGGAATCCAGGCAGGCCCCTGTCTATCTCCTACCTCCCACTGTTTCACAACAGCCTCTCGGGGGAGGGCTGCGCCTTCCTTTCAAAGCTGCCCATGAATGACTCCTTTGTACCCCAGTGGGAACAGGGGCTGTGTGACTCCCAGTGCTGGGCTCAGGGGAACAATAGCGGGAGCCATATCTGCTTCTTCGGAGCCCCAGGGCAGATGGGGTAACCAAGCAAAGCCCCACTACCAGCCCTGGAGATAAGGGATAATGAGCCATTTTTACCTCGGGGGAAACTGAGGTACAGGGAGAGGCCACAACCTGACCAAAGTCATGCAGCAGGGCACTGAACAAAGAGTCTTGACTATCTCTTGCTCTAGCACTAATCCCCACTTCTTACCCCAGAGCTGGCGATAGAACCCAGGAGTCCTGACTCCTGGCCTCCCTGGCTCCAACTGCTAGACCGTGTGGCCCATTCTGTGATCCCACACTGTGGCTTCTAGTGTCTCTGGAAGTCCCTGGATGCCTGTGGAAGAGGGAGCCAGTCTGGCTGCTGAGGGTGCATGTGTGTACACACACACTCACACTCTCTCTCTCTCTCTCTCAAGCTCATTATACCACACAAACCATGACTGTGGCTTCTCCAGGGATCCAGCAGGTTTCTGAGCAGGAGGGATGGTGGTTGAGGGTATCACAATTAGGAGGGGAGATGGTTGCTAAGAGCTGCTATGGAGACATAGGTTCTAATCTCACTGCTTCCACCATGTTGCCAGCCACTTCAATTGAGAAGCCACTGGCAGGGTAAGAAGCACCGCACTGGACTTGACTGACTTATGAAGAATTTGGCTTTGGAGCAAACTCCTCCACTGCTTGCCACTACCCCCGCCCCATAAGAACACACATCATGTCAACAAACACCACCACACGGCATGTCTTCAAGGACAGAACACTTGCTCGCACGCTAAGAACTTGGAAGACAATGTGCAGTGATGCCCCCCACCATCACCTCCGAGAGCTCCCACCGTAACAACAGACACACTCCAGTAACAACAGCCAGGAGCTCTTTTCTGTATTAGAAATATGGCCTTTGCTAAGGAAAAGTGGTGGCCTGCCCCCTCACCCTTACCCCAGGTTAGCCACGTGGGTGAATCCAGCACTGTATGGGTTCCTTGACGGGTGTGGGGGTAAAACAGACCAGCACTCGGGACTCCAAACCAATGCAATTGAAGTGAGTTCCCCCTTGGGGATATCTTCAGAGTGGAAAGAGTCCTGATACCTTCCACTCGGCCCAAGATAAACAGTGGCCACAGAGACTGACCCAATTCTCGCAAATGCAGTGAAGGCGGGGAGGGAGCTTTGCACCAGCCAACAGCTGGGGAACAGAGAGAATTGTTGGGGAGGGCGTGGAGGCCTGCAGTTCCAGCTGTCCTTAACGAGATCCAGCTGTTAGCTTGGGGCTCGTCAGCTGGGAGAGAAGGGAAGGGGGGGAAGCTCCCACTGTACGGCGGTTGGGGAAGTGCCCGCTCACCCCAGCCACGCGTTGCCATGTGTTTGTGGCATTTTCAAGCTAATATCTGAGGAGTGAGTGAATGGGTACAAAGCAGGGCTCGTTGGTTGGATCAATTCCCTCGGCAGGGCACAGCCCCACACACTCAATCCTGGCCGGGGGCACCCCAGGATTGAGTGTGGATTGATTGATTAACCAGAAAGGGGCACGTTAATAGACCAGGGTGACTCAATACCAAATACCACTGGGCCAAAGGCCTGCAAGGAAGGCATTGAACTAGGAGTCAGGCTGCCTAGGTTCTAGCCCCAGCTCTGGGAGGGGAGTGGGGTCTAGTGGTTGGAGCAGGGAGGTACTGGGAGCCAGGACTCCTGGGGTCTCTCCCCAGCTCGGGGAGTGGAGGGGTTTAGTGGTTAGAGTTGGGCTGGGGCGCTGGGAATCAGGACTCCTGGGTTCTCTCCCCAGGTCTGGGAGGGGAGTGGGGTCTAGTGGTTGGAGCAGGGAGGTACTGGGAGCCAGGACTCCTGAGGTCTCTCCCCAGCTCGGGGAGTGGAGGGGAGTTTAGTGATTAGAGTTGGGCTGGGGCGCTGGGAATCAGGACTCCTGGGTTCTCTCCCCAGCTCTGAGAAGGGAGTGGGGTCTAGTGGTTAAAGCAGGGACAGGCTGAATGGTGTTGCGACCATCATTTCCATCACTCATCTGACTTGTGCCTTTAAGGCCCTAGCTTATCACACACACACACCCACACCCAGTTTACCAGCTCCTGGCCTGACTCCCACGTGCAGCAAATCGCTGGGTTGGCCCAGCCCTCCCTGCTCTACCAGAATCCTGCCGGGGCTTGTCCTGGGAGAAAGGAACCAACCTGCAAACGGTGGAGGGCGGAGGCTCAAGAATGGAGCCCCAACTTACCCTGGCAGCAGCCCCCTTCGGGGCTCAGTGTGGGGAGAGGGGGAAAAGTCCTGCAATGGGATTGGAGCTGGGGGCAGAGGTTGTGTCTCCACGGCTCCCTGCCGACTCAGGTATTGGGGTGGGGGACAGGTCTGCCTGCAGTTTTGTGTGCGTGCCCCCCCCCCATGCTGGGGTGTGCGTGCGTTCACCATATGCCGCCATCTCCAGCGTATTTGCACCCAGCCCCAGGGCAGATGGATATTAATTTCCTGGTTGTTTTTCCCCATTGTGTAACTCGCTGGCTCTGAACAGGAACAGTCACTTCCCAGCCTGGCGGGTGGCCAGGCCTGGAAGGAGGCTGCCGGGCGGGAGCAGAGGGAGCACTTCAGCCTTGCCCCCAGGGCATATCTCGCGGCCCGGGGAGCCCAAACGCTACCTGCGCAGCCCTGCTGGAATGCGCCCGCCTCTGGGGTGGGGTAGGCCAGTTGTTTCCCAGCCGCACCACACCACACCGCTGCACGGGGATGGCTCACCCAGCGCTGAAATGCAGCCACCTCGGGCAGGGCGCGGCAGCTGGTAACAGAACACTGCGACACTGCACAGGGGAATAAGCTGGGGCATTTCCCCACCCCTCTGTAGGAAAGGGAGTTCAAATTGTGCCAGCCACGTCACAGGGCGACCCCTCGTGATGACACCAGTCACTGCTGGCTGAACGCCCCAGCAGCACGGGGGTCAGGCCTTGTGCCTGGCTGCCTCAACAGAGTCTGGCCAGCCAGCAGCTCTGGAGGGAGCGGGGGGAGAGGGGGAGGTTGCAGGGTGTGTCCTGCCTGGGATGAACTTCCCTGGTGAGCTGGATTGTTTGAATCCAGGGAAAGGGTCAGCCCAGGCCGGCCTTCCTGTCTCCCGGGAGAGGGCCCAGGGAGCTGGATTTGTTTACTGCGTTTTTGGGCTGTGGAGTCTGTTCCAAGAGGCAGGGACCCCACCCTCGCCGGCCTTTTGCATTAACATCGCATGCAAAGCTGCATCTCGGGGCCACCGGGGAGGGCGGGGGACGATGCCAAGAGCCTGGGGCTGCATCTCAGGGTGATCGGGGTGGGTCAGTGCTCTCACTAGGGGGCACACGGTGGAGGGCCAGCAGGGGGTGCTCTCTCTGGACAAGTACCGACAGCCCCAGAGTGGGGGGCAGGGGCCCAAGAGGGGGTCGCTGTCACTGGGTATGGGGGTGGAACTGGCAGCAGAGGGGAAAGCGCCATTTGCTTTCCACTTTGCACCGCCAGGGCTGTCTCCCTGCCAGGTGGTGGGCAACCAGGTAAGTGGGAGTGGGGCTGTGTTATGGACTGAAGGGGGATTTGGGCAGGCGTGTTTAGGAGCTGGGGGCGGGGAGCTGTGCCTGGAGGAGGATGGGGTGATTTGCTCCTTACCCCCGGCCTGCCCTCACTTGGAGCAGGGCACCCCCGCCGACCACTCAATACAGCGGAGACGGGCCCTTGCCCGCAGCCTGCGGCTATAAATAGGGGTTTTCCCCAGAAGCTGGGAGGCTTCCCAGAACTGAGGCCAGGGCCAGAGCCAGGGATAGGGAGAGAGGATAACAACTCAGCTGCCATCATGGGAGGGGGGGGGAATTGCCCCACCCAGACACTGGTGATGGAGATACAGTAGGGGGCGCTCTCTCCACGCAGGCAGCGCTCCACCTAGTGCAACACTAGGGGGGCACTGTGATGCAGGGAGCAAGGTCGGGGCTCAGTAGGGGGCACTTGGCCCACACAGTCAGTGCTGACCCCAATGCCCCACTCTGTGCGTGTGCGTGCACCTCATGGTCCTCTGCTGGATGGGGTCAGCGTTACCTGGCTGTGTGTCATAGCCCCTGTAGTCCTAGTGTCTAAAGGAGATCCTCCCCTACATTCCTCTTCATAGTCAGCACTAGCCAGACTGGGCTGCTGCGTTCCTGGATTGGTGCCATATGGCTAGGAGCCCCTGCCAGCCTCTTCAACTCCCCCCACACCCCGCACTCCCCCCAAACACTCACATGTAGCTGTGAGACTCCCTCCCCGCAGGGACAGGCCCTGCCAGCCCTGGGTCCCTGAGGTGGCAAGAACTGGTTGAATCAAATAAGAAGGGAGAGAATGGCGGGGGGGAGGAGGGGCAGGGAGAGGTCGGTGGGGGGGCTGTTTACTCCGCAGGCTTGATGCTAGTGGGAGAGATTAGCAAGGCCTAGAGCACCACCTCCTGGCTGCAAGTGGTATTGCAACTAGAGAGAGCGAGAGGGTGTGAAATCTCACACACACACACACACACACACACACACTCACTCTCTCTCTGTGTGAAATCCTCTTGACAGCTGAGGCTCTCCATATCTGAACATCTCCTCCCTCCTCGGCAGCCAAACCCAGCCTCTCCCTCTTCTGCACCCCCCCAGGAGCCCACATCACTGCTCCTGCCATCACCCCACTCCCTGGGGCCCTGCCCTCTCCGTCCCCTTCCTCTGGGGGAATCTGGAACCTGCTCTGGAGGTGATGGGGGACAGATCACGGGACGGAGGGAGGGGGTCCTTGGCTCATACCTGTCCTTTGAAAGGCCAGACAGAGATTTGGGCAGGACCGCTCAGCCCTCAAAATACCCCCAAAGGGGGCTCAAGGTACCCAGAGAGAGGGGTGGATATCACCGCTGGCCTTCATGTGTCAGGGGACAGGGCTGCTGCTTTCTAGTGGAGAACAGACCTACTGCAGCCACCAGTGAGGGGACCCGTGCGGGCGCTGCAGTGGTGGGAGATGGGAGCTGCTGGAGCTGAGGGTCAGGGATTCTGGACCCCCTGCTCCCCAGGCAGATCTGAAGCTTTGGTTTAGATGCTGGGGTCATCCCCCTTGCCGGCTGCCAGCTGGGATCTGTTCTGGCTGGCTATAGTCACTGGGTGACAGGACATGGGGCAGCCCTGACTGATCGAGGAGAGCACCCCACTCCCTGCAGCACCGTGCGAGGGTGAGCAAAACGTGGCTGCGAGGGGACAGCACCCCCAGCCTGAGTCGCTCGCACCCGTTCAGCAGAAGCCCGGCGGGGGCCGTAAGTGGTTGCGACCCCCATATAACAGCTGCCCCTCCCCCCTTGTGGGAATCACACACAAACACACATCATGGTGTGGGGCCTCCCTTCACAAATGCTCTGGGGTCAGACTCATTGAAGAAAGTAGAACCGTCCCCCGCACCTAGAGGGCCCCATTACACAGCAAATGCAGCTGGCTCCCTGCCCATGGATAGACAATCATAGCACTGCAAGGGACCTCGAGAGACTATCTAGTCCAGGCCCCAGCCCTCATGGCAGGACTAAGTATTATCTCAACCATCCCTGGCAGGTGTCCGTCTAACCTGCTCTTACAATCCCCAATGATGGAGATTCCACAACCTCCCTAGGCGATTTATTCCAGTGCTTAACCACTGTGACAGACAGACAGTTTTTCCTAATGTCCAACCTAAACCTCCCTTGCTGCAAGTTAAGCCCATTGCCTCTTGTCCTGTCCTCAGAGGTTAAGAACAATTCTTCTCCGTCCTCCTTGTAACAACTTTTTACCTATCTGAAAACTGTTCTCATGTCCCCTCTCAGTCTTCTCTTCTCCAGACTAAACAAACCCAATTTTTTCAATCTTCCCTCATGGGTCATGTTTTCTAGACCTTTAATCATTTTTGTCGCTTTTCTCTGGACTCTTTCCAGTTTGTCCACTTCCTTTCTGAAAAGTGATGCCCAGAACTGGACACATTACTCCAGCTGAGGCCAGGGCCGGCCCAAAACATTTTGGCACCTGAGGCGGGGAGCTCAAATGACGCCCCCTCGCTTGGGCCAAAGCTTTGAAAGGTCTGAATTCTGCCGTCCTCCTGTTCTCCTCTCGTGGTCCTGCTCTGCTACCTACCCAATAAAAGGAAAACTAACAACTTAAAATGCCTTGTTCAAAAACGTTAAGTGACTTTCAAACATAACTTTCAAACGCCTGAACAAATGTAACGTTGCTTGTCTGCGCAGTAAACACTGGCATTTTCATCTCTTTGAATAGTCAAAGTGCTGCTTTCCGAGCCTTCTTGGTTGCAAAGATTTGAACTGCTTCCTGCTGAAGGGCCACAGTCTGCGCCAGCTCATGCTCTAGTGCAGGGGGGGGCAAACTTTTTGGCCCGAGGGCCACACTGGGGTTGCAAAACTGTATGGAGGGCCAGGTAGGGAGGGCTAGGCCTAGCCCCTCCCCCCTATCCAGCCCCTCCCACTTCCCGCCCCCTGACTGCCCCCCTCAGAACCTCCGACCCATCCAACCCCCCTGCTCCTTGTCCCCTGACCGCCCGTTCCTGGGGCCCCTCACCCCAGCCACCCCCCAGGACTCCCGTGCCTATTCAACGCCCCTGCTCCCTGTCCCCCGACTTCCCCCCTGACCCCTACCCACACCCCTGCCCCCTGACAGGTCCCCCAGGACCTCACTCCTATTCAACCCCCCGCTCCTCATCCCCTGACCCCTATCCACGCCCCCTGACGGGGACCTCACACCTATTCAATCCCTCGTTTCCCATCCCCTGACCCCTAGCCACATCCCCTGACAGGGACCCCACTTCTATTCAACCCCTCGTTCCCCATCCCCTGACCCCTAGCCCCGCCCCCTGACAGGTCCCCTGGGACCCCACACCTATTCAATTCCTCATTCCCCATCCCCTGACCCCTATCCACACTCCCGTCCTGACAGGCCCCTGGGACTCCCACGCTTATCCAATCCCCCCGTTCCCCATCACCTGACCACCACCCCCAACCTCCACTGCTTATCCAATCCCCCGGCACCAGTCCCCTTACCATGTCGCTCAAAGCAGCATGTCTGGCAGCTGCGAGGCCCAGCCGGAGCCAGACGCACTGCTCAACAGGAGTGCGCAACCCCGCCACCCATGCGGTGGTGTGGGTGCAGGGGAGGGGCTGGGGGCTTGCCTCCCCAGCCAGGAGATCAGGGGCTGGGCAGGATGGTCCCACGGGCCAGATGTGGCCCACAGGCCATAGTTTGCCCATCTCTGCTCTATTGAGATGGTTGCAAGGCCGACCAGCCGCTCCTGTGTCATTGTGGAGCATAGGTGTGTTTTTATTAACTTCAGCTTGGAGAAGCTGCGTTCTCCACTGGCAACGGGAACAGGAAGTGTTAGAAGTACGCGCAGAGCAACAAAAGCATTTGGAAAGAGGGTGTGTCATAGTATTCTTTCCCAGATTTGAACCTTAGAGTCCAGAAAATGAGATACTAGCATGAATTCCTCTAAGCTTAATTACCAGTTTAGATCTGAAAAGCTGCCACCAATCAGAACTCTGAGTGTCTGATAAACTCTGGTCTCCCCAAAACCTTCCCTGGGGACCCCCAAGACCCAGATTCCTTGAGTCTCACAACAAAGGGGAATAAACCATTTCCCTTCCCCCTCCTCTCTTCCTCCCAGATTCTTCCCGCCCTGGGTACACTAGGAGAGAGAGACAGATTCAAGCTCCGTGAATCTAAACAAAGAGATTCCCCCTTCACTCTTCCTCCTTCCCGTCACCCAGGGGCAATACAAATTCAAGCTCCATGAATCTAACACAAAGAGGAAATTTATCCTTCCCTTCTCCCCACCAATTCCCTGGTGAGTACAGACTCAGTTCCCTTGAGCCTCAACTAGGGAAAAACCAAACAGGTCTTAAAAAGCAAAACTTTTAATAAAAAGAAAGAAAGAAAAAAGTACAAGTTATGTCTGTAATCTAGATGGTAAATATTACAGGTTTTTTTAGCTTATAGACAATAGAAAGAAAGCTTTCTCCAGCAGAAATACAGTTTAAAATACTTTCACCCAAATACACATTAAAACTCTACCAGCCAGATACACAGTTGCAAATACAGAAAAACAATTAAAAAGACTAAACTGTCTTTGTACCTTTGTACTTACAAAATTGGAACAGAAGATTAGAGAGCCTGTAGGTATGTGTGGTCACTCTCAGAGCCTAGAAAGAACAAAGCAAAACCCCAAAACCACAAACAAAGGCTTCCCTCCCTTGAGATTTGAAAGTATCTTGTTTCCTGATTGGTCCTTTGGTCAGGTGTTGTTTGTTAACCCTTTCCAGGTGAAAGAGACATTAACCCTTAGCTATCTGTTTATGACAGGGTGGTCATCTTCTTTGTGCACAGATATTCCAGAACAGCCTTTGGAGTTGATCCCGCTGACATGTACCTTGACAGGGTTTTCAGTTCATCCCCTAAGTCACGCGCATCAATATCACACACGTCATCATGTGTCAACGCTGTCTCCAGTGCCCTGCATTGCTGGTGTAAGCAGAGCCGGCTCCAGGCACCAGCCCAGCAAGCAGGTTCTTGGGGCGGCCAGCGGAGAGGGGCGGCACATCCGGCTCTTCGGCAGCGATTCAGCAGTGGGTCGCTCAGTCCCTCTCGGAGCAAAGGACCAGCCGCCGAATTGCCACCAAAGACTGAAGCAGTGGCGGCAGAGCAGATTGCGATCGCAGCTTTTTTCTGGGGGGAGCGGGCCTCACTAATTACTATTAATACTCCATTAATCAACAGTAATTAATACGAATTAATCAAGAATCTCCCATCTTAATAAGTGAGCCAGGCCTTGAAAAAGTCCCAGCTCACCCCAGGGTGTCGCTACAGCTCGATGCCCACTAGGTGGCGAGAGGCCCCTAACCAAAGATAACCCCTGAGCCAGAGGTGGAACGAATGCAGCAGGGCTCAGCTGAGGGGCGCCCAGCAGGGGGCAGCGCAGCCCTGGTGTGGGCCCTGCAGAACCGGTGCTCCTGTTGCAGCCAAGTCGCTTTGCAACCACAACCTGTCCTGATTCAGGTGACCCACAGGTCTGGGGGGTGGTGGGGGGTGACTAAGGCATCCCCAGCATCAGCTCTGCAACCTCTTCCAAACCCTGGGAGGGGACTACACCCCCACCCCCGAGCCCCTCTGGCTCTTTCCGGACCAATCCCAGATTCTTGTGGCTAGAACCAGAAATACCCCCCCACCTAGCTCCTGCAAAGCAACCGGATAAAGCTGCGCCTCGGTCACTGGCACCAGGGAGACACCGGCACCCCCTGGGCAGGGATGGGCTGTTGCTGTGTCTGGACAGGCCCCCCCCCGATCCCAGTCCGGGTCTGGGAAGTGACTATTGCTCGGGGGTGGGGGAAGGGGCTTACCCCAGCTGGCATCTATACAATGGTTCCCTGGCTGGACCTGCTGAGGTGGGAGGAGAGAAGCCAGGATGTCCCCTCTGCACCTGGGGAGGCCTAAAGGACAGGCTCAGCTCCTCAAAATGTGCTATCTGGGGGCAGACCACCATCTGCAGGCCCAAGCAGAGGGCAAAGGTAGATTGTGTCCCAATCTCTGAGACAATGGGAGGGGGGGAGAAATGCAGCCAGCATCTTCCCCTGTGCCCCCCATCTCACAAAAAACCAAGGGGCCCCCTCCCATCCCCTCAGCCTAGGACCAGCTCATCATGTAACCTGCAGCCTAAGCTCCTCAACCCAGCTTAGCATGAACAAGTGCAAAGGGGAGAGCCAAGGGATGGGGGGGAGCAGGGGACGGGGGTGTAAAAGAGGGCGAGTGGAGGAAGGAGAGAGAAAGGTCAACAGGGAGGGTGAAGGCAGAATGGACGGGAACAAGAGAGGAGCCCGTGACTAGGGGAGGGGCCGGAGAAAGCAGGGGATGGCGAGGGAGGGGAGGTAGGCGAGGAAACTGGGCTAAACTCCTGAGCTCCAGCCCCCTTCTGCCCTACCCTGGCGGCAGGGAGCATCTTGCCAGTCATGTCAGTCCCATGGAGAATCCCCACACACACATACAGCTGGCTGGAGGGATCCCAAGCAGGAGGCTCAAAGGGGGGCAGTGAGGCTGGGTCTCAGGATGACCCTCTGCCACTCAGCAAGGTCCCCTCAGGGAGGTGGGTGTGTAAGCAGGAGCAGAGAGAGAACTCTGCTGGCGGGGGAGAGGCCCCAGAACCGGCTTAACACACCCACACCCACACTAACAGAGCAAGTCTGAGTGGACCAGGTCAATCAGCACTGTCAAGCTGACCCCTTCTATGTCTCTGGACTCAGTGGGCTGGAGGAAGCAGCACTTTCAAGGTGCCCCCCCCTTATATGCCCCTGGGCTCAATGCACTGGGTCAAGCAGCACTTTCAAGTTGTTACCCTTATGCGTCCCACATTCAGCACAACCCCATCTCCACTCTCACATCACAATTGTACTGGCAGTAACCTGCCGGATGAGCAAACCCCACAGGATTTTGGGCGCTGCAGGGATCTTTAGCTTAGGTGAAAGAAGCGTTGCTGCAGAGTGAATGGAGGAAGCTAAAAACACAAGAGAGAGAGAAGCAAAAACTTAACCCTAGAAGTTATTTATTGAATAACATAACATACATTATTAAAGGTTAATACCTAAGGTAGAAAGGAAAACAGAGAGAGAGAGATGGGATCTCACTGCTCCCTGAAGCTTGAACTGGTCGTGGTTCCCAGGTGATGGTGGTCGCTCAGGGTCCTGAGTGCTGGAGACAGGCAGAGCCCCCAGCAGGATCAGTCAGGAGAAGATGGAGTCCCAGTGGAACTGATGCATAGCTTGGATCGAAGCATCAGAACACAGACTGGAGGGTGAGTAGGGATTTTTGTAGAGAAAATACAATGGTTCAAGGGAGAACACTAGATTTGTTTATAGGTAAGCTGGTGACTCAAGGGTTTGCTTTAGGCCAGACAATAGAAGCTGATCACTCTTGGCCATGGGTGGTGGTTTCTTCCATGGAGCTCACAATGCAACTAGGCAGCTTCAGTATTTTGGATATCAATGAAGGATTCATTACTAGAATTGGTCTGATCAGTACTGAGCTGGGTGTGCAGGCTTAGGTTCATTAACATCTGGAGCAGAGATTCCCATGATGCAGTGCATCCCTGCTTTTCTGGTCCCAGAATTCAGTGCGGTTCGTGCCTTGGCAGGTCTGCTCTCCATTCTGTGTGCCAATGGAAATGTCTTAATCTTGTCACCCTTGTCAGGAGAGGTCTAGGTGTGTCTCCCACCACCCTTCATTGCTCTCTGCAAGTCTTTTCTCTGATGGGTTGTGGTTTAAACAGAGGCTGGGGGAGGGGGTATCTTTCACGAGTCAGGCTGGATACTGCGCCCTGGTTCCCCAAGAACACAGGGCTGATGGGTGGTAGCCTGAGGATCCTACAGGGATCAGAAGACCCCATTGCTGATGAACTGGTATCACATTACCCAAGGTTTAAAAATTGGATTGCTGGGTTCTGTCAATTCCAGCCTCCGGTGCCTTTTACACAGCTACGCTGCCACTCCTGGTCTGCTCACACCCAGCCGCCAGCATGTAAATCACTCCCAGCGATTGTGCATGAGTGCTCCAGCCAGCCACTTGCCCAAATCCTGTTCTTCCCAATGGACGTTCTCCAAGCACTTCAATCCAAACACATTGGTTTAGAGAACACAGCAAAGCAAATGTACTGACTACAGAGAGACGGATTTTAAGGGATTACCAGCAACAAGGCATGGAAATCAGGCTTGGTTACAAAGAAATAAAAGGTGAAATGCAGCTAATACCAAACTTAACAAAGCAAAGAACTCTCTTATCATCAGTTACAACAGCTTTACTCAAACTGGCTGAATCTTTCAGGCAGGATCTCCCCCGCTCCAGTACTGCTTCTTTTCTTCATCAAGCGTTGTCTATACCACTGGTAAACAGATCATTTGGGCTGATTGCTTTCTCCTCTTAACGCCCTCTCAAGCAACACCTCCATCTGAGATTCATGAGACAGAAAGCCTGAGTGGAGGGGAATTCCCAGCTGTTTCTTTGTCCAGATGTAGATTTTCCTGCTCACACCCTCTTTCCTGCCAAAGAATGGCCACTTAACCAGGTGATGGTCCCCTGAATTTCACTGACACCAGGCTGAGGCCTGAGCCAGCTTTTGTCTCTAGAGAACTGATTTGTCCTTGCTCGGGATCTGGCTGAGGTCACATCTACACTAGCACTTATGTCGGCAAAACTTTTTGTGCTCAGGGTTGTGAAAAAAACACCCCCGAGTGACGTAAGTTTTGCCGGCATAAGGGCTCGTGTGCACAGCACTATGTTGGTGGGAGACGCTCTCCCACCAACATAGCTACTGCCGCTCGTTGAGCTGGTTTTATTATGTCAGTGGAAGAGCTCTCTCCCATGGGCATAACACGGCTACATGATACAGCTGTGCCACCGGAAGCTTGTTAGTGTAGACGTGGAACTCTACATCTTTACACCCAATGCTGCCATGCATATTTCATCAATACAATAATGATCAGCAAATTATGAGTTTTCAGATGATACCTCACGAGGCATACTTTGTACAAAATTCATCACCTGTCTATGAAAGGGGTGAACACAGGGGGTACAGACTGTCACAACTAGTAACCTCAGAGACACCAGGGCACAGAGCAATTCCAAAGCTGCTGTACTTGTCTGGTTTTAACGGATACTGTCACTCAGCTGTTTTCTGAGGCTTCCACTTGGAATGTGCAGGTAATCAAGAGGGGAAACTCCCACCATTTAACACCCGAGGGCACAGCAAGGGCTTGTTTGTAGCAACCAGGCTGGGGATGGTGCTGGAGTACAGCTGTAATCATTTGGAAGTGTGTGGTTTAGCCTTTAATTTCCATCCACATAAAGGCATGAGAGGCCTTCCCCTCTAGGGGGCACTGGCTCAGCTCCAGCACCAGCCCCAGGTTGGAGGGATTGGCAGGCAAGGGATGGGGTCTTTCCCCTGTAGGGGGCACTAGCTCTGATTTAGATTCTGGGCAGGGGATTGGTTGGCTCGGGGGGGGCTGGGAATGGGATCTGGGGCCTTTCTCCTACAAGGTTTCAGTGTGGTAGCTGTGTTAATCCGTGTCAGCAAAAACAATGAGTCGTCCTTCTGGTACCTTAGAGACTAAGGCCTTAGCTACTCCGGCGTTTTACAGGATTGCAACTTTCTTGCTCAGGGGTGTGAAAAAACACACCCCTGAGCGCAGCAAGTTACAGTGCTGCAAAGCGCCAGTGTAAACAGTGCCCCATGCTCCCAGCGCTGCAAGCTAATCCCCACGGGGAAGTGGAGTACCTGCAGCGCTGGGAAAAGATACATCTTCCTACTGTATTTTCCGTGAAGTGGGTTTTAGCCCACAAAAGCTTCTGCCCAAATAAATTTGTTAGTCTCTAAGGTGCCACAAGGACCTCTTGTTGTTTCTCCTCTAAGGGGCACCAGTTCCTTCTCTCCCACACAGGTGAGGCTGATTTAGATGAACCTATCCCCTAACCTGGAGCAACAGGTGTGGCCTAGATGAGTCCCTTCCTGGACTGATCTACCGGGCAAGGCTAACGGTGAAGGAGCAGGGTCATCAGCACTCCCCAGCGTGCAGGATGCTGCTTGCTCGCATGGGCAAGATACATCCAGTCCCAGCATTTGGACTGTTCCCCTGGGACGTATCACTTCCCTCCCGAGCCCTGTACTCAGGGAAACCTGATACTTTTGGTCTACTTCCCCTATGCTCCACCCTGGTCTGTTACCCTACAGCATCCCATCTTTCCCAGCTTGGCACCCCCCTGCACCCTGTTTTCCAGCTCAGCCTTATAGGAGCTTCCTCTACTTTTTTCCACCTCTCTCCCCCCTCACACCCCCACCTGCCCCTTCAGTAAATCCCAAGGAAACCTTAATAAACCCCACCTTCATCTGTGGGGTAAGCAGAGCATGTCTTTCTTCCAGGATGGGTGGAGTCTTGGGTGAGCCCAGGCTGGGGATGCAGAGTGCATGGGGTTATTGGGGTGTATGCTGAAGCTGGGGGAGTGGGTATTGAGATGGGGTGCAGGGTGCATGGAGAGGGGATGCAGGGTGGTGCTGAAGTTGCAAGTATGGAGAATTGGGGGAGGGCAAGGTGCTTGCAGACCGTGCAGAGGGGTGCAGGTGAGAGTGCTGCCTCTGAGTGCTGGGGCAGTTTGGGGTGCAGAAGGCAGGGCCTGGGAACGCAGGCGCTGTTAAGGACACCGGTTACAGGAGCACGGGGGGGCCGATGCACGCGTGGGTGCAGGGCGCACAAGGGACTGGAGCAGGGATACGCAGACTGCATGGAGAGGGGCTCCGGGGCGCACTGAAGTTGGGGGTGCAGGTACGGGCGCGCGCAACGAGGTGTGCGGCGGGGGGGTGGGAGCCGGGCAGCTCCGGCCCATGCGCAAATTGCGCCTCGGCTCTCGCTGGCCCGCCCCTCCCCGTCTCCCCCGGGCTCCATTTAAAGGCGCATGCGAGGCCGCTGAAGGATTAAGGGACGAGCCGCAGCCGGAGCGAGACCATGCGGGAGATCGTGCACCTCCAGGCCGGGCAATGCGGCAACCAGATCGGGGCCAAGGTCAGGGCGGGGCCCTGGGGGTGGGGGCATGAAGGCCGCTGGGGATCGGGACCCCTAGGTGGGGGCTGGGATGGTGGGGTCCGTAGGATCTCAGCCCTGACCCTGCTGGGGCGGGTGAGAGCTCTGGGTCACCCCCTTTGGTTTCGCTTTCCCTGCCAGGGTGCCTAGCCCCGTGCGATCCCCGCCCCTGTCAGTGCCCTACTGATTGGGGAGACCCCTTACCAGGCGCTTGTGTGTGGAGGCGGGGGCTGGTAACCTGATCGGACAGTTTGTAATTTTGTGCTCAATCTGGGGGGCGTGTGGGGGGGGAGGTCTGGCTGGGGCACCCCTCCTTGCCCCCCAAGTCCTTTCTGTGCCCGATCCCGCCTGCCTGGAGATGGACACCCCGAGCAGCTGTTTGCTGCAGCGAGGGGGTGGGGTGGGCAGAAGGGCTGGCTCCCAGCCCCCCACCGTCCGTGAAATAGCTGCGGATCCACAGGGCGGGCTGAAATAAAAGGGCGAGATAGCAGGGGGCAGCCCTTGCCCACCCACCCAGGACGAAAATGCAGCTTTTCCCCCCACTGCGGGCGAAGATCCGTGGACTAGGGGCGGCTGGGGGAGAAATCTGCCATTGCCGCATGACTGCGGCTGGCTGGAGAGGCAGCCTTGCATCCATTCACAATGGCTCCCTGCAGGGAAAGCTAAAGCTGCCCTTTGCAGGGAGCCCCTGTGGGGAGGGATGGGAGCCTGGACCTGTCTCTTGTTCTGTGGCATCAGTCCAGAGATCTTCAGCCTCTTAAAATAGCCCCTGGCTTCCCCCTCTGTTTGCGCCGTGCAGGGGCGGCTGGGCAGGGTGGGTCTCTTGCAGTGGCATGAGACCAGAGATGAACATGGCTTCTGCTGCTGCTGGGCCCTGGATCTGGCTGGCTGGCTCTTCCTACCCCCAGCGGGTGATTCACCAGAGAACAGTGTGAATTAGTCACCGCCAGGGAACCGAGGCAGGAATGGGGCGCAGGATCGGGTGGCAGCGAGATGCCAGGCCAGGCAGGGATGTGCCTGCTCAGCTGCCAGGCAGGGGAAAGATCTGAGCAATGCGGATATAATGCAGAGCCTTTCCCTGGGGGAAGCTGCTCCTCTCAAATGCCTGAGCGACCCACCCATTGCGGGGGCAGAAACCAGGATGCGGCTCTGGCCCGAGCTTCCCCTGCCAGACCTCATAAATGAAAGCCTGACAGGTATGGTTTGATGCTAGACAACATATGGTGGCTTCTCCTCTTCCCCCCCACCAGTCGCTGCGCACGTTGGCAGAAAAGAGAAATGGGCCTTATTGGCCTGGTCGCTCCATGCTGGAGCGGCAAGGAGCTGGGATGGCAAAGCACCAAATCTGTACCAGGTCTCTCTCTCCACGGAGCGGTGCCACCTTGGTATAAATGCAGCGTGAATCTGAAAGGACTGGTGTGGCTGTCTCTGATCAGGAGTCTGGCTGTAACCGGTTAAATAGGCTCTATTCAGCCCATAGCCCCTGTCTAGGCTGGAGTCTTGGTCCCCTTTTCTCTCTCAATATCCTCCAGCTGGGAGGTTAAAAACCTGCCATCTTCCCACCATTGTCTCTGCCTGTCCAAATCGAAGCCAGATCCCCCCCGGCATGGCAAGCCCGGAGCACCCTGGATCAAAATGGTGAGCTGTGGTGGGCAGCAGAGTAGCTTGCTGGGCTTGTTGGTAGCCAGTGCCGGAGCCAGCCTGGGGGAATCTTGCCAGCTCTGGTATAGTGATGTCCCTGTCTGGCATGTCAAGATGCTGCCAGTTTTGGGGTGGGAGCTGAGGGCATAAAGTTGTGAGCATTGGGGAGCAAACAGCCCAGCTGTGCCTCAAAGAGGAGGTCCTGGGTCACCCTGGGGGAGAGACCCTCCCAGCCCTAGTCAGCAATGAATCTCCTCTCAAAGGCAGAGCTGCTGGGAGCTGGTTCGCTCCCCGCCTGATGCTGCGGTAGCTGCATGACTGATCCAGAAGCGGCACTTTCGCTTGAGGCGGGAGCCTTCCCGGCATGCACTGGGGGCTTTACTGGCTGAGCTGGTACCTCGCCTGCCTGGCATTGCATCAGCATTGTAAAGCCTTTGTTACGAGGGCGGCGGGGGAAAAAAAAAAATAATCTCAGAACCAGAGTAATTAACCTGCCATGGCCTAGCTCTAAGGGCAGCTTTCCCGCCAGGGGAGGGATTCCAGAGTGCTGAGCCCATGGGACAAAGGTCAGAAAGTAGGAGCCTGGAGCACCGGTTGGAGAGGGTGGATCTGACCCACAGCTGCCTTGTAGGGCTGGTGACGCCCTCAGATGGGGAGTTCTCCCAGGCGTTCAGAACAGTGGCGGGGCTCAACCCCGAGTTTCTCTGTCCTGCCTGGCCTTGTGTGGGGATGGCCTGGTGGCTACGCCAGACGCCGGCTTCTGACCGGCGTTGGCTCATGCTGCCATAGGTGGCGGGGGCAAGCCCTGAGCATCACCAGGTGGGGCGGACTTGCCCTGCTGCCAGCGGAAGTGGGGCGTGTCCTGATGCAGGCCACATCACCTCTCCTTCAGGTGGGGACGCTGGCAATGGTGCACGGTGGCTGGGGTGTCCAGCTGCTCCATCTGCACTGTGTGTGTGAGGGGAGTGTCCTAGGATCACCCCTGTTCTCCTAATAGACACTTGATCTACAGGGTCAACCTGGCAGCCCTGCTTTCCTGTTTGCCCCCCGCACCCCGCTGAGGCTGCTGGCAGGTGTTGCTTTGGGGGTGCAGATCCAGCCCACACCGATTGCCTTTTCCCCAAACATCTGCCCGCCCCTGGGATCGGAAGGCTTTTCACCAAAACCGGGCCTGTTTTAGCATTGGGGGGGGCCATAAGCAAGAATATTTTGGGGTCCCCCAATGCTAAAACAGGCACGTTCTTTCCGCCCCTCCCTTGAGCTGCTCCGGGCCCTAAGCAATCGCTTTGTCTGTTTACACCGTGACACCCCAATTCCAGCCTTCCCTGGGCGGGGGCGGGGGGGGGGGGAGTTGCCTTGTTGTATTGGCTCACCCACAGCAAGGCAATGCTGCAGGGGGGTGGCTGATGTGTCTGGGGGGGTTCTGCCCAGTGCAGCTGTGGGAAGCCTGGCCCTGTGTGGTAACGGGCACAGGGCTTATGTTCCCACGTGCCTCCTGCAGACAGAACAAAGCTCGGATTGAAGCTGCCCCTGTGGTTACAGGCCCCTCTGCAAAGGGGGCTGGTGCTGCTTCCCCCCCCCTTTCAATTGCCTGTCGCTTTAAAAAGCTGAACCTGTCAGGCCAGGGCTGGTGTAGGGTGGAGGAATCTGGATGGTGGGGGGAGGTTGGTGGATTATTTTTGGATCCCTGCTGGGGGGAGGGGTGTTCAGTGGAATCTGAATGGGAGGGAGGCTGAAACTAGCTCAGTGGCTTGTTTCACCCCTTGTTTTTAGGGGTTCAGTTCCTCCTGTGCAACCCCTCCCCCCCAAGATACCAGTTCTCCTTCCCAGCAGGGAACTGAACCCCTGCAATTCAGGGGTGAAGCCAGGCACCAGAATAGCTCCCTCGCCCCCTGAAATGTACCCCAATTCTGGCCAGCTGGGATCTAATCCTCAATTCGAGGGAAGGACCCTGCTGCCTCCTCACACCCCAATTTCAGCCAGCCAGGATCTCAGACCCCTGAAATATTAGCCTCGCAAGAGGGGAGCCTTGTAGTCTGCTAAAATCTGAAGCACGGGGGGAATTGTAGAGACCCCACCCCCAGGTCTTCATCCTCATCCCTCTTGGGTTCTAGCCTCCACTCCAGTGTGGGATCTAGTGCCTGGGGGCGGGAGGATGCCTGGGTTCGATTCCAGGATCTAGGGGTGCTGGCAAGAGGGAGCACCCCTTCCTGTAGCATGTGGGGGGGGGGCAGTGGGATAAGTGACAGCGCTACAGCCAGGCAGAGGAAGGGAGGGGGTGCCTGTGTCCTTGGGGGTTTTTTTAAGGTGTGTGGGGGGGGGTCTGCTTCCCTACCCAGGTTCTGCCTTTGTGGATTCCTTGCTGCCCACCCCCACTTCCTCCCATGTAGCCAGCGCCGGGTAAAAATAGAACCTGCTGCTGCATCATAGTGGCGAGATCGAAAGAGGCGAGGGCGAGGGCTTGCGGCGGCTCCATTTTAGAGCCATGCTGCAGAATGGCAGGGAGGGCTTGCTGGGGGGGTGGGGGTGTGCTGGGGGGGTGTGGGTGGGTGGGTGTGTAAAACTCTGCTGGACAATAGACTCGTGTTAAATCCATGCTGATTTCTCTTTTGACCTGAATGTTGCAATCTCTTCTCTCTCTCCCCTGCCACATACACAGACCTGATTGTCTGAGGGGGAGGGGCAGCTGGGAGGTAGGACTCCTGGGTTCTTACCCCTCCCTCCCCCCAGGAGAGTGGGGTCTAATAACTGGGTGGGTGGGGGTCATCTGATGGCTGGGTTCTATTCCTGGCTCCGGGAGGGGAGTTAGAGAAGGGGGAGGGGCTGAGAATCCGGATTCCTGGGTTCTCTCCTAACTGGAAGGAACTAGGTTTCATGGCCAGAGACTGGGATTGGGAGTTGGACTCGTGGATTCTCGAGCTGGGACTATTCTAGTGGTGAGAGAAGGGGGGGAGCCAGGACTCCGTCCTGGGTCCTCCACCCTCCCTCCAGCTCTGCTTGTGAGTGCAGGTGGGTTGATCCCCTTATTGTAGCAGGGGTGTCAGCCAGTTTGAAAACTGCTGTATTTTAAGCTGATGCCACAAAATGGGGGGCTTGTACCTTCCAGGATAGCTGTGTGGTGCTAGAGGCTGGCACCAATGCAGTCTGTTGCCCTGGTCTGCGGGATGGCCCAGTGCCCTGCAAATTCCCCTGGGTTCACAGGTGCTTAATCCAAGTACCCAACTATATGTTAGACCAACACTTCCAGGGACACTGTTCCGCGACTGACCAAATCACAAGAACCCAGCCCTGGGGAGCGCGCTAGCAAACCACCTTCCAGAGATGTCCTGAAACCTACCAGCTCAGACAGTCTCGCATCCCTCCCTGGCAATGAAAAGGCAGAGATGGCTCCGTAGTGGGTTGGGATGAGAGAGAACTGACTTCAGTTCCCGTCTGAGTTCTCAAAACTCAGCCGTGATGGGTGGTGAATTCTCCTGACAATCTGGGTTTTAAGCACCCTAAATGGAAGTGGAGCCCTTGAAAAATCTAGCTCTAAACTCCCTTGAAAACATGGCCCTTAATTGCTCTCTGCCTCAGTTTCCCCATCTGTATGTAAGGGAGATAACCCTTTCTCTGCAGTGTCTATTCTAGTTTGTATACATTTGAGGCATGGAGTGTGTGCGTGTGTGTGTGTGTGTGTGTGTGCGCACACAGACCCTAGCCCAGTTGGAGCCCCAGTTTCCTTGGGTTTGAGGTCTTAGTACGTCTGGAATTTTAAATAAGTCAGCCACTTGTCCTGGGGAAATGGGATAAGCCAATTTCTACACGCCCTTCCTTCCCTCTTCCCCCCTCCCCCCCCCTCCAATCTCCCCCAGCAAGCTGGGTCTGAGTGAAGTACTAACCCAGCTTGTGGAAAGTGACAGATAAAACCACCCATGTCCCTGTAACTGGTGCAAATGCCACCTGCAGTTAGTCTGGCTAGGATGACAGCCTGATAAATAAATTACACTCCCATCTCCCCGACTGAGGTGCAGAGACCATAGAAAGCAAATACAATACGCTCCTCACAATTGAAGGTGCCACAGACCCAGGCATTCGATCAGTTTTCCTAAAAGGATCTGAGGCAGGCAGATGCTAACAACTTGGCGGGCTGGGGTCCTGGGGGGAGGAGGAGATGATCTGGCAGGTATCTAGTTCCATCTTCTCACAGAGGAGGGGGGCAGCTGCAGCAGCTATCAAGCTGAGGCAGACCTGGGTACAGCAGGTTTAATGATCATGCTTCAGGGCACAATCCAGTCACCAGCTGGTGGTCAGGAAGGAATTCGTCTCTCATGTGGTGGGTTAGTATTGCATAAGCTTGGGTGGGTTTCTCTGCAGCCAGCCCCGCCACCAGGCTAGATCCAGTCTGCAGCTGCTTGCGGAAGGGTTTGTTTATGTGACTTTTTAAACCCCTTCTTCCCCACCCTCCCTGCAGTTCTGGGAAGTCATCAGTGATGAGCATGGCATAGACCCCACTGGTACCTACCATGGAGACAGTGACCTGCAGCTGGAGAGGATCAACGTTTATTACAATGAAGCTTCAGGTACCGAGCCCAGAGAGGGGGTGGAATTGCCAGGGCGGGGGTCTCTAATCGCAGCCTGTCTGTGAATGGTGGGTCCAGAGGGATCTCCCCTATTAACACACTGCTTCCCGGTGAGTGCTTGAAGCTTCCTGGCTACTTCCTTTGTTAATGTCCCACTGGGAGGGAGGTGGCCTGGTTGGGAGTGCACCCTAGTGAGTGGAACACGGGACCAGGGAGTCAGGATTCCTGGGTCCTATACCCAGCACTGGGAGGGGAGTGGGGTCCAGTGGTCACAGCAGGGGGGCTGGGAAGCCGGACTCCTGGGTTCTCTCCCCTGCTATGACCTCTTGTCAGATCACTCGAGTGCTTCATTTCTTCTCCTCGTCAAATAGCTAGTGACCAGGTCTTGTGGGAGTGAATATGAGGCCGCATGATCCTTCCTAGTGTGCTCTGAGTGCCTCTTATGCACGACAATCAGTGAGAAGCAAATCGCTGGTGCCACCGCCCGCAGTGGAGAGTTTTGGGGGCTGGGGGTCTCAGCAGCTGCTCTGGCGGCATCTCTAGCAATCCGTTGCTTGGGCAAGGAGAGGCGGCACCCCCCCCCCCAATACACACACCTTGGTCTCTGGCCTACTGAGGCAATCCTGGGCGCCCCCGCCCTCCCCGCCAGCTAGATGCCCCCAGGGCAGATGGGTGACACAACCTGTGATGACACAACCCGGCCTCCTGAAAGCATCTGATCTCTCTCTTCCCCCAGGTGGGAAGTACGTGCCCAGGGCAGTCCTGGTGGACCTGGAACCTGGGACCATGGACTCGGTCCGATCTGGTCCTTTTGGGCAGATCTTCAGGCCTGACAACTTTGTTTTCGGTAAGGTGGGCAGCACCGAGGTGCTGGGGTCTTGGCGGGGGTGAGGGTCCCCATCAATGCAGGAAGAGCTGAGGTCCTCTGCATATTTCTTCCCAAAATAGCTCCGTCTATAATTGGCTAGTTTCTCCACCGCTTGGCAGGGGGTCCTTCTCGGTGGGACCCATTTTTCAGAGACAATGGGTAGGTTAATGATCCTGACCCCACAAGCTACCCATGGACTTTCCCCCCACAAGGCTGGATGGGGTGGCCAGTCTATTCCCAGCTTTTTTCTCCCAGCTGGTGGGTGATGGCTTCTGTCCCTGCGCTCCCCGTCCCCACCAAGAGGGGGTGACAATGAGATGGTTAGGAAAAGTGGGGCTTGGGTTTTAGATGGGGCTTGGGGTACCACCCCCTGTCCCTCTCCTGCTTGACCCCTTGGGTTCTTGTGCTGGTTCTGGACAGCAGCATGGCCTAGTGGTGAGAGCAGTGGTTGGGGGCAGAGGGAAGCCAGGACTCACAGGTTCTCAGAAAACCAACTTCTTCTCCAGAAAAGAGACAATCTCTCTGAAGGGACCTGGGTGGGGTAGAACTTGCTGAAGAAGTTCAGAGCATGTGTGAATCGTTTTTAATTACTGGGCAAGGCACTTTAATTAACAGCCTCCACCTACACCCTCTGCATCTTCAGGAAGGAATTGGAGAGCCCCAAGCGTTGGCTGATTCATTCAACTGTGGAGTTTTGCCAGTGTCTGGATCCCATGCAGGACCAGATGGTGCAGGATCTGAAAGCTGCAGGGTTACCCCAGGCTCTCCAGTGACACGTCCAGGCTTCTGAGCAGGGGACGGGGCCCAGAGTAGCTAGCGAGAGGCTGGGCTACCCCGACCCAGATAAGAAACTGAAGTCACGGCAAGGGGGCAGTATCTTAAATGTCTGCACTTTTTCAGCAGGCCCAACCTTTTGTGGCACCCTGAAGGGGCTGGAGCTCCAGCGGGTGGGTGCTTGGCACTGTCTGAATTGAGCCTCTTTGGGGTGCCCAAGCTGAAACACCAGAGTCAGTCTTGGCTGGGGAAGTTAGTGCGCAGTTGCGGGGGTGCTGTGTCCCCCGGCTCCCTGCCAGTCTTGTGTGCTTCCTTCCTGTCCTGTCACAGGCAATCCAGTTTCCTTGGTCCTCTGCC
Organism: Aldabrachelys gigantea; assembly: GCA_026122505.1. Classification (NCBI taxonomy): domain Eukaryota; kingdom Metazoa; phylum Chordata; order Testudines; family Testudinidae; genus Aldabrachelys; species Aldabrachelys gigantea. The sequence goes on from CM047504.1 coordinate 5,726,490, forward strand.
CCAGCCTGCTGAAGGGGCTGGTTGCGTCTGGTGGCTGTATGCACACAATGAGCTGTCTGGGTGGCCCACGTGTTGAGTTTGGTGGAACTCAGCCCTGGGATCATCCATAAAGCCACCAGAGCTGAGATCTGCTAAACTCAACACACTGACCTTCGACGGAGACCATGTCCTTCTATCTAGGGTTGGCTTGGCAGAGGGTGGACACTCCTATCCCCCCCAAGCCATGCAACCCTTAGTGCTCCTGGCATGTAACTGGACCCCCATCCCCACCTTCTTTGCTGCCTAGGTCAGAGCGGAGCTGGTAACAACTGGGCCAAAGGGCACTACACGGAGGGGGCCGAGCTGGTGGATTCGGTGCTGGATGTGGTGAGGAAGGAGGCGGAGAGTTGTGACTGCCTGCAGGGCTTCCAGCTGACCCACTCACTGGGCGGCGGCACCGGCTCGGGCATGGGCACGCTGCTGATCAGCAAGATCCGGGAGGAGTATCCCGACCGCATCATGAACACCTTCAGCGTGGTGCCATCACCCAAGGTCTCGGACACGGTGGTGGAGCCCTACAATGCCACCCTGTCCGTCCACCAGTTGGTGGAGAACACGGACGAGACCTACTGCATCGACAACGAGGCCCTGTACGACATCTGCTTCCGCACCCTCAAGCTCACCACCCCCACCTACGGCGACCTCAACCACCTGGTCTCGGCCACCATGAGCGGCGTCACCACCTGCCTCCGTTTCCCCGGGCAGCTCAACGCCGACCTCCGCAAACTGGCCGTCAACATGGTGCCCTTCCCTCGCCTCCACTTCTTCATGCCCGGCTTTGCCCCCTTGACCAGCCGTGGCAGCCAGCAGTACCGGGCCTTGACCGTGCCGGAGCTGACCCAGCAGATGTTTGATGCCAAGAACATGATGGCCGCCTGCGACCCCCGCCACGGGCGCTACCTGACGGTGGCGGCCGTCTTCCGCGGCCGCATGTCCATGAAGGAGGTGGACGAGCAGATGCTGAACGTGCAGAACAAGAACAGCAGCTACTTCGTGGAGTGGATCCCCAACAACGTCAAGACGGCCGTGTGCGACATCCCGCCCCGCGGGCTTAAGATGGCCGCCACCTTCATTGGCAACAGCACGGCCATCCAGGAGCTCTTCAAGCGCATCTCGGAGCAGTTCACCGCCATGTTCCGCCGCAAGGCTTTCCTCCACTGGTACACGGGCGAGGGCATGGATGAGATGGAGTTCACCGAGGCGGAGAGCAACATGAACGACCTGGTCTCCGAGTACCAGCAGTACCAGGACGCCACGGCTGAGGAAGGCGAGTTCGAAGAGGAAGCAGAGGAAGAAGTGGCATAGACCTTCCCGTTCCCTCTGTCCCCCGACACACGCACCTTGTGCCCACCAGTCCTACTAAACCAATGGACCACGTTGCCCCTGCTGGCGTAGGCTTGAACGTTCTCCACCCAACTAGAAATCGATGGTGCAAACCCTGCCCCCTACTGGTAGGTTGGGGAAGTTCAAGGTGTCTGTGTAGTGGTGGGAGGGTTTGTCGGCCTTGTTTGGGAATGGCAGCACGTGGTAATAGGTCTTGGTAGAAACACTGTCGGTCTCCTCCCTTTTCATCCACCGCATCTCACCCTCCAGAAACACAACTCACCTGCAATGAATTCTGTCTTCACGTCATGTGGTTTCTCTTTTTCTTTCCGGAGATGAGTATGCACTAACTCGTCACTTGCTCTGTTATTTTTGTTTGTTGTTGTTGTTGTGCTGGGCTTAAAATAAAACTAGAGGATCGTGGAACTCATGGGTGGGGGGCGGTTGTGGGAAGGAGCAGGGTGAGGAACTGATCTCCAGGGTGGGAATTCCCCTTAATCCTAATCCCCCGCCTGAGATCTTTCTGCTTTTGAAACAGTTTGTCTGTATGTTTCCACAATAAAATATTGAATAATATTAAAGTGCAAGTGTGCTGGCCTCTTTCTCGCAAAGATCAGCCACAAACGGGTGCACTACAGGATGCTTGGGGGGCTTCCATTGAAGACTGCAATTAATAAATCTTGTGATCCTATCAATCCATAAATACCCAGAGGAGGTGGGGAAGGTTTGGACTTCCATTTTTTGATTGGAATATGGTGACTGGTCCATATCGATCCTAGCAGGTAGTGAGCTCCCCAGAGATGTGGGTGAGACAGGGCCAAGCTCTTGACTCTTCTGGGGGGTTCTTTGGGGGGGGTTTTCTTTTGCAGAAAACAAAGGTCCTGATTTTCCTTCTGCTGTGCAATGGGAATCTTTTTAATCCCCAAAATTCGCATGGGATGGGAAAGCCAATTTTCACCTGCCTCTATGCAGAATGGTCATGTCGACCCTAAAAAGGTCTGGGCTCCTGTCAACAACATAAGCCGCTGTTCTGTGTGGGGGAGGTGGATGGAACCAAGGCTCTGGACTCAAATCCACTTTCACTTGCCCAGAGTCTGGGTTGTGGTCCCTGTTCCTAGTAGACTTATTCATGCTGCAGCACTAACCACTGGACCATGTTCTCTTACATCCTTCAATACCATCATAATGGGGGGAGGGGGGGAGAGGGTAAATAGCACCCAAAGGTGCTCTGAAGCTATCACCATGGTGTATATGGAGATAGTTCTATCTCTTAGAACTGGCAGGGACCCTGAAAGGCCACTGAGTCCAGCCTCCTGCCTTCACTAGCAGGAACAAGTACTGATTTTGCCCCAGATCCCTAAGTGTCCCCCTCAAGGATTAAATTCACAACCCTGGGTTTAGCAGGCCAATGCTCAAACCACTGACCTATCCCTCCCCATGGAGGATGGGTCAATATCACACTGGGAGTCTGGTAGAGCACGGAACTGACCTGTCTTGCAGGCTCCAGGGGACCCCCACCCCCTGTGGTCATGGTGGAGCCCCACTGGCATGGGGTGCAGAAGGCTGGATTAGGGTGGCCACATGACACCCAATGTTGCTCATGGCTCCAGAGCCCCAGAATCCTGCTCATCCTCCCCGCCCCAGGCTCCTTGCGGCCTCAGATTCTGCTGCCACTAGCCACGGGCAATGAAACGGGCGAAGAGGCCAGCTGGGGTGGGGTCAAGCTGTCTGTGCAGGAGAGGCTGGGGTTATTGGATGTAGGAAATGGGGGCCTCAGCATTCCAGCTGGGGTGGGCCATCTGGCCTCCCACCCTGCCATGGAACAAGCGTGTCTCAGCCCCCCGGGTGCAGCGAGGCAGGACGGGCGCCCTGCTGCCACGCCAACCCCACAGGCAGGAGGCAGCTGGCGATGGAGCGTGAGACCCCAGGAGCAATGGCAGCACTGATGCAGGTGGAGGAGGTAGCAGGGTCATGTCTGCCAAGGGCTTTTGATGCCCCCCGGGTTGGGTTTGGGCTTGGCTCTGGGGTGGGCTTTAAAACTGGGCTCTGACCAAGTCTGGCCTTTGGGGCCGGTTTCCCTCCCCTGCCCACTCTGGCTGGGGAGTTGCATCAGTTCTTGCCCTTCCTCCCACGAGGGTGATGTAAAGCAGGGCTTCATGTCAGCAGCCCTGGGCTGGACTTGCTATGGCCCACCATGTGTCCCTTGCAGCTCAGCGAGGCCTGGGCGCTGCCCCCTGAAGCATCCCCTCCTGGCTTTCGCTCCCCTCCAATGATCTCCTGAGCCCCTTCACCCTTAAAGAAACAAGAACTGGCAAAGCTGCTCATGCTGCAGCCTCATCTTCTGCCCAGCTGGGCTTCTGGGAGCCAGCAACGGGGGCTGCCTGCTCCCCTGGCTTTGAAGAGGCCGGCTCTCTTCTAGCTGGAGCAAGGCCCGGGGAGCTGGCTGGGCTGCAGGGCACCAGCAGGCGCGTGCGGTTCTCTGCAAGGCTTCCCTGCGGCAGTTCCTGGTCCTGGCCAGCCGGGTGGTGCTGCTACCCAGGGCTTCTCCCGAGCGTCAGTTCAGGGTCCCTTCAGGTGCCGGGGGCTTTATACCTCCTGGCTCAGCTCTGGGGTGGCCTAAGGGCATAGATCTACCCTAGGTGGCAACGAGCAGGGTCAAACAAAAGCCATTTGCCCTCCCCATGGGCCAGTGTGCATTGTCCAGCAACAAGCCTCCCTGGCATAGCCTCTGCCCTGCAATATGACATCTCGCACGATGCGTTGGGTGAGGTGCATTGGTCCAAATGCATTGGAGGGGGGAGATGTGGGGGCAGCATGAGATAAAACAGCCCTCCCCTAGCACTGGCTTCTGCAGCGGGAGAATCCCTGCAAGCAGTACAGGGCTCATGACACGGAGTGGAGGAGCTCCAGTTCTACCCAGCGGATGGGCCACATTGAGCCCTAAGGCCCCAGAGTCTGTCTCACAGCTGCGGCCAGGGAAGCTGGCATCCTCCACCACTTTGTCTAGCAATAAATACACCGGGACTGCGGCGCACCTGTTCCAGACTCCGCAGCGGGTGCCTGGGGGGCAGGGAGAACCATGGGGCTTAGGAGTGGAGGGACAGGTTCTGTCCCTAAGGGGATAATCGATGGAGTCAGTGACGCAGCCCGGATTGGGGAAAAGAACAAGGTGGCCCCAGCTGAGATCAGGGCCACCATTGTCCCAGGTGCCGCACAGACCCTGAGTGGGATCAGGGCCCTGTTGTGCCAGGCGCTGCACGAACAAAGAGTGACAGACAAACAGTGTCTGTCCTGAAGAGCCTACAGTCTAAATAAACTCAGGGTGCCAGGGGAAACTGATGCCCTGAAGGGTGAAAACTCAACTCATGTCAGTGGGGCTAGAACCCAGGTGACCTTAACACAATTCAACCCACTGGACCATGTTGCCTTCCAGCCAAGCTGCGCGTTGAAGGAGAAGGAGGGTGACAGTTTCTAGCGGCTGTCCAGAAGCAGCATGGGCTGAATAGGGCCCTGCTCTAAGAGTCAGGACACCCAGGTTCTGGGCCTGCCTTGAGACCTGGGGCACAGCACATCCTCCCTCTGTCATTCAGTCTCACCTGGCAGCCTGTGTCTAATTAGACTGTAAATTTTGGGAGCAGGGACCGTGTAGCAACAAGGAATGGGGCGGCATCCCTTTAAATAGGTGGTGAGCACTAGGGCAAGGCTCACTGCATCCTAAGTCATCAAAAGCCACCCAGAGCAGCGAGCTGTAAGCATCTAGGCCTCGTGTGTGTGTGTGTTTAATGAACACAAACAGACTCTCTCGTTGCGTCTGTGCAGTGCCTGATACAACGAGGCCCTGATCTCTGCTGGGGGAGGGACTGTCTCTCACTGTGTCTGTGCAGCACCTGACACAACAGGGCCCTGATCTCTGCTGGGGGAGGGACTGTCTCTCATTGTGTCTGTGCAGCGCCCGACACTACAGAGCGTTGATCTCAGCTGGGGCAGGGACTGTCTCTCACTGTGTCTGTGCAGCACCCAACACTACAGAGCCTTGATCTCAGCTGGGGCAGGGACTGTATCTCACTGTGTCTGTGCAGCGCCCGACACAACAGAGCGTTGATCTCAGCTGGGGCAGGGACTGTCTCTCATTGTGTCTGTGCAGCACCTGACACTACAGAGCGTTGATCTCAGCTGGGGCAGGGACTGTATCTCATTATGTCTGTGCAGCACCTGACACAACGGGGCCCTGATCTCTGCTGGGGGAGGGACTGTCTCTCATTGTGTCTGTGCAGCACCTGACACAACGGGGCCCTGATCTCTGCTGGGGGAGGGACTGTCTCTCATTGTGTCTGTGCAGTGCCTGATACAACGAGGCCCTGATCTCTGCTGGGGGAGGGACTGTCTCTCACTGTGTCTGTGCAGCACCTGACACAACAGGGCCCTGATCTCAGCTGGGGCAGGGACTGTCTCTCACTGTGTCTGTGCAGCGCCCGACACTACAGAGCCTTGATCTCAGCTGGGGCAGGGACTGTCTCTCACTGTGTCTGTGCAGCGCCCGACACAACAGAGCGTTGATCTCAGCTGGGGCAGGGACTGTATCTCACTGTGTCTGTGCAGCGCCCGACACTACAGAGCCTTGACCTCAGCTGGGGCAGGGACTGTCTCCTGCTGTGTCTGTGCAGCGCCCAGCGCAACGGGGCCCTGATCTCAGCGGGGGGCTCACCCTGGTTGAAAGTTTACTGACAAAGAAAAAAGCCATGAGAATGACGAAAGGATTGGAAAACAGACAGGAGCAGGATCTATTCAGTTTAACACGGGGAAGGTTAAGGGGTGAGGATCTCAGACAAATCCTGACTGGAAATAAAGCCTATATTTTAACGGAGGGAATTAACTATGTGAACAACCTAAAAGCTGGGGCAAAATCTCCATCCCTGGCAATTTTTGAACTAAGACTGGACATTTTTCTAAAAGCTCTGCTCTGGTTCACTCAGGAATGAATCCAGGCCTGCGTTTCGCATCTAGGAATGGTCCATTCCCAAAGGAAATTTGGCAGGAAACAGCCCATTCGGGAGGAAAGCGGCTGGAATTTCTCACCCAGCAGAAAACTCCAAGTTTCCCCCGGCTCTAACAAGATCTTTCAACGCTATTGTAATTCACCAGACAAGGCTGGGTCTTAGCCCAGAAATGCCAGGCCAGAGGGCCTTCATCCAGATTCTCCTCCTTTCTAGCACACTTTTGCTCTGTGTTGGTCCAGCACCTCATGCGATGGGCACCTTGATCTTTGCCTGAGGCCCCCAGGCGCCCCCACAATACGAATGAGCAATGTAAGAGCAAGGAGAGGAGATTTTGGCTCAGATCCTCAGTGATACTCAGGGGACTTAAGACACCTAACTAGCTTTGAGGATGGGGGCCTTTGTTCCAAGGTGAGAGGATGGGGGCATTTCGTTCCTAGGTGAGAACAAAATGCCCGGCTTGGAGCACATTGGCATGACTCTGTTTCTGCCTGCCACGTGCTAATTGGGCTGGGATTGTGCAACCAGCCACAAACTCTCCGAGGTCCTGATGTTCAGCCAGTGTTCCCAGGACCTGCACTCCCCTTTGGAGCTCACACACACACACACACCGAGTTTAGATGCTCTGTGCTGTTGCCAAGCATTAACTAGTGTCCACAGCCCTCAGTGCTGCTTGTCAGAGGGACGAGCGGCTGGCCTGCCGAATGTGTCCCCAGCCCCGTCACAGCTTTGTAGCCGCTGACTGTCTGGAAAGTTAGTTGTGTAGAGGTTAAAGCAGTGGAGGGGGTCAGGACTCCTGGGTTCTGTTCCCAACTCTGGGAGGGGAGTGGGGTCTAGTGGTTAGAGCGAGGGGCTAGGAGCCAGGACTCCAGGGTTCTATCCCCAGCCCTGGGAGGGGAGTGGGATCCAGTGATTAGAGCAGGAGGCCTGGGAGCCAGGACACCTGGGTCCTATCCCTAGCTCTGGGAGGGGCGTGAGGCCTAGTGCAATGGTTTTTCAACCTTTATTCATTTGCAGATGCCTACAAAATGTTGGATGGAGGAGCGGACCCCTTTGGAAATCTTAGACATAGTCTGCGGACAACCACAGGTTGATAGTCATTAGAGCAGGGTGGCTGGCTGGCTGGAAAGTTAGCTGTGTAGTGCCATGTAGTGGTTAAAACAGTGGACGGGGAGTTAGGACTCCTGGATTCTGTTCCCAACTCTGGCAAGGGAGTGGAGTCTAGTGGTTAGAGCAGGTGGGAGGGGGCTGGGAGTCAGGACTATTGGGTTCCATGATTAGAGAAAGGGGGATGCACCCACCCCACCCACATACTCACACAGACATACAGAAAGAGTCACACATATACACACACACCCTACACCCATCGCTGAAACAAGCGCTGGCTTGGACACAAAGCACCCCTCATGCCCTGTTACAAAACACGCACCGCACACAGGTACCACCCGGACACATAATGCCCATCACACACAGACACGCACAGAGAAAGCACACCCTCCGATTCCCCCACACACATGGACACAACAGCCATGCTCCACATCCCCCTCTGCCTGACACGCCACACACATGATAGTGACATGCATGCCCCAGATGCACTGCTCTGGCCCACACGCCCGGGTGCCATGCATAGACACGGGCGCACGTCTCACACCGAGACCAGGCGAGATACATCACGTACAGGTGCAGCGTGGGCACCTCAGGCATCTCTCTGCAGGCAGCTGGCTCGGGCATGGAGAGGGCGGGGGTGTGTGTGTTGTGAATGGCACTGGTAGATGGCAATCTAGGTCAGTGTCATAGTGAGAGGGGAGGGGAGTGCTGCAGGGAGCCGCCCCGCCACACCAGCCGCAGCGAATGAGGTCAGCGCCAGGCCTCGCCCAGCCACAGAACAAAGTGGCATTTGTCTCCATGGCAGGGTCTCCATGCAATCAGCCATGCGCACAGGATCTGGCTGATTGAAAAGGGCCACCCCCCATGCTCTGGGGGGGGGCATGTGATCCACCTGTAGCACAGATTTCCCCCCTCCCCCGCTGCAATGCAATTCAGGGCAAAGGGGCCCGGGCACGGGTGGGCTGATCCTGAGGGGTCGTTTCAGGACAACCAAGAAGAGGGCGGTGGTGGAATGACTGGTTCTCTGCAGCTGGGGGTCTGGTGGGGGTGAGAATCAGGACTCCTGGGTTCAGTTCTCAGCTCGGACAGAGGAGTGCTGGGTAGTAGGTTAGAGCAGGGTGGGCTGCCCTTTGGGAGGGGAGTTGGATTCAGTGGTTAGTGGATGATCAGGACTTCTGGGTTCTATTCCCAATGCTGGGAGGTGAGTGGGGACAGCGGGTTAGCGCAGGGAGTCAGTACCCCTGGGTTCTATTCCCAATGCCAGGAGGGAAGTGGGGGCAGGGGGTTAGTGCAGGGAGTCAGGACTCCTGGGGTCTATTCCCAGTGCCTTTTGTTTTACTTAGGTCACACTCAAGTGGCATCTGAAAAATTTCTCAATGAGTGAGAGGGCTAGAAATGTACTTTCCCCCACATTCACGTGACTCTGGGAGCTAGAGCTTTAAGAAAAAAAAAAGCAGATCTTGCCAGAGTTCGCAACACTGGAAAAATCCCATTTCTGCATGTGTGAGATGATCTAGTGTGAGGGTTCTTATCCCAGATTTCACAACCCCCCCACCCCATCCTAGATCTCAGCTAAAAGGAGCTAAGGTGTTCTTCAGAGAGGGATCCTACGTGCTGTGTTGAAGGTTGTGGATCCCTTGTCTGCCATCTTGCCAGCACTGGGAGTGCAGCCACTTGTGCCAACCCCGCTACACCATGACAGCCTGACACACCCCATTGCAGCTCACCTGGTTTGACGCACAGGACTCCTGGGTTCCAGTCTCGGCACAAGGGCTCCTGGCTAAGTTGCGTCAGTGCAAACTGCGATAGGGCATCGTAAACTGTGTCCAGATGAGGGGACTGTAACAGTCCAGCTACAGCTTCGGATCAACCCCCGGGTGCACCAGACCTCAGGCCCCAGTGAACACATGCTGGGGTTCCATTTAAGTCATTAGGGCCTGTGTGGACTGGAGCCTGCATATTGCCCTGTAAATGGCTCAGACCCCAGAGTCCTGACTCTCTTACCTCACCACTAGACCCTGCTCCTCACCCAGGGCTGGGGAGAGAACCCTGGAGTCCTGACTCCCAGCCCCACCTTTGCCACACTCTAACCACTAGATCCCACTCTTCTTCCAGAGCTGGAAATAAAACGCAGGAGTCCTGATTCCCCGTCTCCCTGCTCTAATCACGAGACACCATCCCCAGCTCCTCTGCTCTAACCACCCTCTCCCCACCCAGAGCTGGGCGGAGAACCCAGGAGTCCTGACTCCCAGCCCCTCCCCCCGCTCTAACCACTAGGCCACAGATAATCCAGAAAATGAATTTGCTGTCTAGGCACAGAAAGTGAAACTTACTGGGCTAAGGTCCCAAGCAGAAGTAGGTATAAAAGGTAGCGTCCCTTTAAATTAACCCCGTGTTGCCTGCAGGATTGTTTGTGGGGGCCCTACCAGGGGCCTAGGGACTGAGCGGTGGGGGGCTAAGCTATGGTTGGGGGGAACGCCTCTGTTCCCACATGCTCTGAGCAGGATCGGGCTCCCACATACTGTACAGTCAGCTTGCCCCAGATGTCCAGAGCTGCATTTTATACCAGCCGCCTGCTGACCTGCTGATGGGAGAGAGAGGGGTTCCTCCGGCTGTATGCCCGCCTCCTGGTGGAGAGAATGGCACATCTCCATCCTCGAGTCAGCGCCGCTTTCAATGTGTTTCGAGGCCGTACAGCCTAGTGGCTAGAGCATCCGACAGTGACTCAGGAGGCCTGGATTCGATTCCTGACTCTGCACCTGGCTCGCATGGGCATCCACCACTCTGTGCCTCAGTTTCCCCACCTGTCAGGCAGGGGTGATGATACTGACCTGACATCCTTTGAGAGCTACGGAGGGAAAGAGCTAGGTGGTGTTATTCACCGGCACGACGAGTGATGGAAACCCCTGCGCCCCTTCCCACCCCACCTGGGGGCTGACCCCAGTGGAGACCCACTCGTTTTCACCTGGATGTAGTGGGGTGTAGTCAGCTTCGGAGGAGGGTGAGCTATAGGGCTGACCTTGCCTCGCTACATGGAGGTAAAAATTACCTGCTGCCTTCTCTCTGCGAGTATTTGTCAGTGAGTGAGACGTCATTGGGGTCAGCATTGCTCAGAGGGGAGAGCCCCCCCACAGAGCCCCCCACTCCATTCCCTGCAGCACAGCACCCCTTAGTGCCCCCCGCCCCAGAGCATTGCCGTCAGCACGGATTGAGAGGGGAGAGCGCCTCCTACTGAGCCCCACACACTGTTTCCTGCAGCACAGCACCCCCAAGTGCTGGGACACCGGAATCAGCACTGGGGGGAAAGAACCCCCTACTGACCCACCCCCACCCTGCAGCACAACACCCCCTAGTGCTGGGACACGGGATCGGCACTAGGGGGGAAGAACCCCCTACTGACCCACCCCCACCCTGCAGCACAGCGCCCCCTAGTGCCACGCTGGGGCATTGGGATCTGCACTGACTGCCAGAGGAGACCACCCTCCACTGAGTTCCCCACCCCACTCCCAGGAGCACAGCGCCCCCTAGCGCCAGCATTGACTAGAGCGGCAAGTGCCCCCTGCAATGCCCCGGCCTGCTCTGCACGTGGGATCTGTTGTGATCTGCGGCTGGGGGTCCGAAGAGCAGGGCGACGGATCAGAGATGCCTCCTCCAATGAGGGCAAAACCGGCCCTCCCAGCCTCCCCATCAGGCAGCACAGTGCACCCTCCCCCCAGCCGCCCCAGCCTGCCAGGCCCCCATTGGGTGTCACGGTGCTCAGACTTCCTCTAACGAAAAGCCACACAGGAAGCTCTGAAGCAACAAGAGAGCAATTTTTTCATAGTTTTGTAGATGCACCGTAAAAAAAAAAAAGGAGAGAGAGGTTTTATTTGGTTTTTTTTTTAATACCCAGCCCGGCCTTGAAATCTACCCTCCAGAGGTGCCGCAGGCACCACCCCCGTGGGAGGCAGCCAGCCTGGGATGCGACCGTGACAGGGGATGAGCAGTGAGAACCATGGGCTCACGGATAAAGTAAGACCCCTTTGATTTTCTCTGGGCACCGATCTCACGCAGGGCCTGGGCTTTAGCAGAAGGGATTTGCAGCCCCTCAGAGGCACCCCCCCAGCCTCCCACCTGCTAGATCGTTACCTGATCAGTGGAGAAAGTGAAATTGACCTTTGATCCCGGGCAGACACCAAGGGGGGCAGACAGGGCCCTTTAAGACACCCCGTCTTCACTGGTTTCAGTGCCTCAGGCCCCCACGAAGGGATTAACACAGGGGATGGAAGATTTCCCCCTTCAGTGGGTTGGAGGCTCTGGCGGGGGGACACCATGGAGAACTGGCTGCTGCAAAGGGGTGGCAGGGACGGGGATCCCTAGTTTGGCAGGGTGCTGGCCCTACTGCAGGCTGGACTGTGCCAGCTTTGGGATCCATCTCTTTCCAGCGCTGTTCAGCAGCCGGGCAACCACGCCCAGGTTTGAGCTAGCCTGGCAGGTGAGCAGCCCTGGATGCTCCTGGGCAGGACTGCAGGAGCCAGGGGTGGGGGTTGTCCGCAGTTGGGAGGGGAGTTCCCCTCCATCCTCTAGGGACAGGCAGGATTATGGGGCGCATCAGGGGTGGTTTTTTAGTTCACTTGTGGAGCTGTTTCGGCTAATCCTGTTGCTGTCCTTTGGCATCTTCTAGCCAAAGATTCATCCTGCTTACGGATGAATTCAGCCTCCCCTCAGAGAGGCGGGTCAGCAGTAACATCGCCCTCTTATGGGGGGAAACTGAGGCACAGAGAAACAGAGTGACTTTCCCAAGTCACTCAGGCAGTCAGGACAGAGCAGGGGAGTGAATTAGAGCACGAGTCCAGAATCCGAACACCCCCCACCTCTTTACCACTACACCCAACTCCCAGGAATCCAGAGGTCCCAGCTCTCAGTAATGTGTCTTATCTCCATGTGAGGGGTTCCCATTCCATGTGGAGTCTGGCTCCGTCGCCAGGTCCCCCTAAGGGGTGCCCAACCCCCAGCCGTGCCTGGCCTGTGCATTAAAAGTCATGTTCCCCCCCAGGAGACAAGAAGTCTGAGCAGCCTAAATTGGTCCCCAGCCTAAATTGGTCCCTAAATTGGTTTTCCCCAGCGCCTCAGTGCATACAGGCCTAAGATTGCTGAGCAAATCAGCATGATCCTGTGCACTGAGCTGTGTCCGTTCTCAGCCATTAGCCCAGACAGTGGCTATAGGTTCCTCTCTTCTCCCCCCACCAGGGAAAATCCCCAGAAGACATTTGATTTGTTCTTTGAGGCAGCCTGCCCCACATCTGCAGATGACGGTAAGTCCCTGAGCCCAGAGGCCAGCGCCGGGGCGGGCGGGTGGTGTGGGGTTTATCTGTGTTCTTAGAGGGGGTGGGATGCAAGGGGAAGGGCTGAGGTGAATGGAGACCAGAGTCTTAACTTCACCTTGTTGGTTTAAATCCAGCCTCCCTTCCCTGGGGCTAAAAGTGGATCTCTGGCCTAGCAGTCAGGATTCCTGGGTTCTATTCCTGGGGGCTCAGGGTTAGAGCAGGGGGGCTGGGAGTCAAAATTCCTGGGTTCTAGTCCTAGCTCTGGGAGGGGAATTGAAGGTGGTGGTGCTCAAAGCCAGGGCTCCTGGGTTCTATTTCCGACTCCAGGAGGGGTGGGATGTCTAATGGTTAGAGCAGAGGGTGGCTGTGGGAGTCAGGATACCAGGGTTCTATTCTAGCTCTGGGAGGGTTCTGGAGTGTCACTGTCTAAGTGGGGGCAGGGGAGGGGACTGAGAGTCAGGACTCCTGGGTTCTTTCCTAGGAATGGGAGAGTCTAGTGGTTAGAGCAGTTGTGCCTGCGTGTCTCTTCCATTGCTCTGTGAGCCTAAAGACCCACGGAAATAAGGGCCGTCCCGTGGCATTTATGGGGGGTTGTCTTCACGAAGGACCCCATTTGGGATGGGTTTGGCAACTACAGTTCAGGGGAGACACAAAGAGCCTCCAGCTGTCTGACCTCAGGTGGGGATTTCCTCCAGGCCCCTGAGCCAAGCAGGGTCCAGCAAAGGCTGTGGTAGGGTGAGAGTCCTGGGGGTGGGTGCTGCAGAGTGACAGGGGAACAGGGGAGGCTATGTCCCTTGGAGTCACTATGACTCCAATACCCCAGCATGGTGCTAGGGGGTGGGGTGCTTCAGGAATTGGGGTGGGGGTCTCAGTAGGGGGGTGCCCTCCCTTTGCAGTCCCTGTAGGCCCCACTGCCCCAGCGTGGTGATAGAATTGATAGCTTCCCTAGCACTGTTTGTGTGTGTGCAAGAGCTGAGGTGTTTATCCCACATCCTGTCGGTAGTTCATTCTGTTCTGCCTCCCGAAATCCTCCTGCAGTTTTCTTGTCCTGGAAACTGTTGTTCACTTCCTGTCCTAAACTGCTATATCTGTCTGTTCAACAGCCCTTGCATCCTACCCCAGAAATGGCTGCCCCTCAGCGCCGGGTGAAGGATCCCTGTGTAAACAGCCCCCTGCATCCCACCCCAGAGGTGGCTGCCTCTCAGCACCAGGCGAGGGATCTCAGTGTAAACAACCCCTCGTGCCCCACCCCAGAGGCAGCTGCATCTCAGCGCTGACTGAGGGATCCTTGTATAAACAGCCCCCTGTGTCCCACCCCCAAAGTGGCTGTATTTCAGCACCGGGCAGGGATCCCTGTATAAACAGCCCCTGCACCCCACCCCAGAGGTGGCTGCATCTCAGCACCAGGCAAGAGATCCCTAGCTAAACAGCTGCCACCTGGCACCCCAGAGGTGGTTGCATCTTGGCACTGGGTGAAGAATTGCTGTATAGGCATTACAGCACAGCTCACAGTGGGGTTACTGTGAGGTCCTGGGGAACCAGAAACCCCTTCCCCATCCTCCTGCTGGGGGTAGGGAGCCGGCTCCATGGGCAGGGCAAAGCCTGGGTTCAGAGGTGCGCCCCCCACACCCACGCAGAGCCAAAGGGCCCTTCCGTCCGGGCCGTTCTCAGCAGCCACAGGAAGTGGCGAGGCGGGAAGTGGAGGCAGCTACCGTGTCTGGTGCGGAGCAGCGGGGGCGGCATCCTGCCCTGCATGGGGATAGTGGGAACTCATGCTCCTGAGTGCTACCTGCTGGGGGGGGGGGGGGGTGTCCCAGTGGGAGGCTGCTCTGGGGGTGGGGGATGGTCCACTCAAGAATCCAGGTGCAGAGACCGACCTCCCCCGAGCCCCCGGCTCCCCCAGGGACCTGTGTGCATCACTCGCCTCCTAGGACCTTCGGACCCAAACAGTCCCCAGCTGCCAGGGCGGCTTCTCCCGGCCTGAGTCCCTTCCAGTGTCCGACCCTCACGACCCAAGCAGCTCCGAGCAGTGGGGCCACCCCCCCGTTACCCCAGTCAGACCCATGGGCCCACCCAGCCTGGTATCCCCCCCCCCCCCCCGCGTTACCCCAGTCAGACCCATGGGCCCACCCAGCCTGGTATCCCCCCCCGCCCCCGCGTTACCCCAGTCAGACCCATGGGCCCACCCAGCCTGGTATCCCACCCCTGTTACCCCACTCAGACCCGTGGGCCCACTCAGCCTGGTATCCCGCCCCCCTGTGACCCCAGTCAGACCCATGGGCCCACCCAGCCTGGTATCCCGCCCCCCCGTTACCCCAGTCAGACCCATGGGCCCACCCAGCCTGGTATCCTGCCCCCCCCGTTACCCCAGTCAGACCCATGGGCCCACCCAGCCTGGTATCCTGCCCCCCCCCGTTACCCCAGTCAGACCCATGGGCCCACCCAGCCTGGTATCCCACCCCCCTGCCATTACCCTAGTCAGACCCATGGGCCTATCCAGCCTGGTATCCCACCCCCCCACCCCCCGTTACCCCAGTCAGACCCATGGGCCCACCCAGCCTAGTTTCCCGCCCCCCGTCATTACCCCACTCAGACCCATGGGCCCACCCAGCCTGGTATCCCCCCCCCCCCATTACCCCAGTCAGACCCATGGGCCCACCCAGCCTGGTATCCCACCCCCCTGCCATTACCCTAGTCAGACCCATGGGCCTATCCAGCCTGGTATCCCACCCCCCCCACCCCCCGTTATCCTAGTCAGACCCATGGGCTCACCCAGCCTAGTTTCCCGCCCCCCGCCATTACCCCACTCAGACCCATGGGCCCACCCAGCCTGGTATCCCCCCCCCCCCCGTTACCCCAGTCAGACCCATTGGCCCACCCAGCCTGGTATCCTGCCCCCCCGTTACCCCAGTCAGAGCCATGGGCCCACCCAGCCTGGTATCCCACCCCTGTTACCCCACTCAGACCCGTGGGCCCACTCAGCCTGGTATCCCGCCCCCCTGTGACCCCAGTCAGACCCATGGGCCCACCCAGCCTGGTATCCCGCCCCCCCCGTTACCCCAGTCAGACCCATGGGCCCACCCAGCCTGGTATCCTGCCCCCCCCGTTACCCCAGTCAGACCCATGGGCCCACCCAGCCTGGTATCCTGCCCCCCCCCGTTACCCCAGTCAGACCCATGGGCCCACCCAGCCTGGTATCCCACCCCCCTGCCATTACCCTAGTCAGACCCATGGGCCTATCCAGCCTGGTATCCCACCCCCCCACCCCCCGTTACCCCAGTCAGACCCATGGGCCCACCCAGCCTAGTTTCCCGCCCCCCGTCATTACCCCACTCAGACCCATGGGCCCACCCAGCCTGGTATCCCCCCCCCCCCGTTACCCCAGTCAGACCCATGGGCCCACCCAGCCTGGTATCCCACCCCCCCTGCCATTACCCTAGTCAGACCCATGGGCCTATCCAGCCTGGTATCCCACCCCCCCACCCCCCGTTACCCCAGTCAGACCCATGGGCCCACCCAGCCTAGTTTCCCGCCCCCCGTCATTACCCCACTCAGACCCATGGGCCCACCCAGCCTGGTATCCCCCCCCCCCCGTTACCCCAGTCAGACCCATGGGCCCACCCAGCCTGGTATCCCACCCCCCTGCCATTACCCTAGTCAGACCCATGGGCCTATCCAGCCTGGTATCCCACCCCCCCACCCCCCGTTACCCCAGTCAGACCCATGGGCCCACCCAGCCTAGTTTCCCGCCCCCCGCCATTACCCCACTCAGACCCATGGGCCCACCCAGCCTGGTATCCCCCCCCCCCCGTTACCCCAGTCAGACCCATTGGCCCACCCAGCCTGGTATCCCCCCCCCCCCGTTACCCCAGTCAGAACCATGGGCCCACCCAGCCTGGTATCCCCCGCCACCCCCGTTATCCCAGTCAGAGCCATGGGCCCACCCAGCCTGGTATCCCACCCCCCCGCCGTTACCCCAGTCAGAACCATGGGCCCACCCAGCCTGGTATCCCACCCCCCCTGCCATTACCCTAGTCAGACCCATGGGCCTATCCAGCCTGGTATCCCACCCCCCCCACCCCCCGTTATCCTAGTCAGACCCATGGGCTCACCCAGCCTAGTTTCCCGCCCCCCGCCATTACCCCACTCAGACCCATGGGCCCACCCAGCCTGGTATCCCCCCCCCCCCGTTACCCCAGTCAGACCCATTGGCCCACCCAGCCTGGTATCCTGCCCCCCCGTTACCCCAGTCAGAGCCATGGGCCCACCCAGCCTGGTATCCCGCCCCCCCGTTATCCCAGTCAGAGCCATGGGCCCACCCAGCCTGGTATCCCCCTGCACCCAGTTACCCCAGTCAGACCCATGGGCCCACCCAGCCTGGTATCCCCCGCCCCGTTACCCCAGTCAGAGCCATGAGCCCACCCAGCCTGCTATCTCGCCCCCCTGCCGCACTAGATACAGGGCCTTTCTCCTCCAGGGTGCTGTTCTGGAGGCCTGGCTGGCTCCAGGAGGTTGGGGAATGGCATACGGGACCTTTCCCCTCTCGGAGCCTCTGATCCAGCTCTCAGCTGGTGGGACTGGCTGGCGGTGGGGGAAGGGATGTGGAGCTGCTCTCATCTAGGGGTGCCAGCTCTGATCTGTTCCCTGGGCAGGGGGACTGGCTGGCTCTTAGGGGTCAGGGAATGGGATAACGGGGCATTTCCCCTCTGGGGTACAAGTTCAAAGCCAGGCCTCTCTAGTAGTATCCTAAAGTCATTACCATCCAGTGATGCTGATCAGTGGCCTTTATGAAATGGTTTGGGGTTCAGGGGGAGCTGAGAGCCAGGACTCCCTGGTTCTATTCCTGGCTCTGGGTGGGGAGTGGGGTCTAGTAGTTAGAGTGGGGGAGCCAGGACTCCTGGGTTCTATTCCTGGCTCTGGGTGGGGAGTGATGTCTAGTGGTTAGAGCGGGGGATCCAGGGCTCCCTGGTTCCATTCCTGGCTCTGGGTGGGGAGTGACGTCTAGTGGTTAGAGCAGAGGAGCCAGGCGTCCCTGGTTCTATTCCTCGCTCTGGGTGGGGAGTGGGGTCTAGTGGTTAGAGCGGGGGAGCCAGGACTCCTGGGTAGTATTCCTGGCTCTGCCACTGTCTTTGGACAAGTCACTTCCTCTCCATACTCCCCACTGGTGAGGGAGTGTTATAAACAGGGTGGGGGTAAAACCTATGACAGGGAGGTGGTGGGACTCAGGGAGCATTGGCAGGGAATTGGGGGCCTGGGGGGCAGGGGTGTCATCGCGGCTCTATCTCTGTTTTCCCCACAGACCCCCAGGTGCTGAGGCAGTTCCCAGAGGAGTTCGATGACCAGGTCTGCACCCACTTCTGCGCACCCTCTGTCAAGTGCCATGTTTCCCCTGTGCCAGTGGAGGCCAGTTGAGCATCAGCTGCTCACCCCGCCATGTGTTAGGGTTAGGCTGGTGTGTGGGCCAGGAGCCATGGATCTGGGCTTAATCTGCCTAATGTGCATCTAACCCAGTATCCCCCCTGCCAAGAGATCACACCCATGGGCCCAGCTAGCCTGCACTCTTCCCCTCCCCACCCCCTTGCTCAAACCCATCTGCCATCCCAGATCAGACTCATGGGCCTGCCTTGCAGATTAAACCAGCGAGAACCACGGGGGCTGTCTGCGTCCAGCAGCCTGGGTCATAAGAATCTCCCTTAAATTCCTCGCAGCTCAGCCCTGGCTTCTCGTCTGTTGCAAGGGCTGGGGTGTTTGATGGGGCTTTTTGGCCCTAGGGATCTTTCCCTCCAGCTGGGGGCAAAGAGCAGACAGGAAATAAAGACGATCTGGCGCACTGTGGTGTGCTGGGTCTCTGTGATCTCTGCATTCAGGCCGGGTATGTGTAATTTTCACCTTGCCTTCTCCAGGAATCCATCCAGATGCTGCCCAAATTCTGCTTCCCCTTCGACATAGAGAGGTACACGGCTGGGCGGGTGCACATCAGTCTGTGCGTGTGCGGGGGGGTGGAGATCTGTCCTGGGGTCTCCTCCACCCAGTAAATCTCTCCGGTCTATAAGGCACGGTCCCATGCTGCATGAGACCCAGTTGCCCCTGTGCAATCTGGGCTGGTGGGCAGCTGTGGTGGAGCCTGGAGGCATCTTGATCCTGCGGCATTCAGGCCAATCTGATCAGATGCTTGCACTTCCCTTGGTCTACACCTCCTGGCTGGGGACACCAGCCGTTCCACCCTGTGGTCAGTGGCTCATGGCTCTCCAGGGGAAAGTACCCACGGGTCAGGCCATAGGCGTCCCTGGGTGGTGTCTAATGCAGGAAGCAGTGAGGGCTGAGGGCCAGCCTCCCCCACCCTGCGCTCGGGAGGAGGATGAAAGGGAGAGGAAGGTGCTGAGCACCTGGCAGGATCAGGCCCAGTGAGCCCAATACACCACGGTTGGGCCCAGCAGTGGTATTCGAACCACTAGACCTCACTCCCCTCCCAGAGCTGGGGGTAGAACCCAGGAGTCCTGGCTCCCAACCCCTCTCTAACCCACTAGACCCCACTCCCCTCCCAGAGCTGGGGGTAGAACCCAGGAGTCCTGGCTCCCAACCCAAACCCAGGTTGGGATGGCAGGGGACTGGGGCCAGCCATTAGCTTCCTCCTCTCCTGTCGGTCTCACCGGGTGCCCCCTTGCCCCCGCAGGGTAAAGGAGAGCTCTGTGGTGCAGAACTTCACCTTCGCCCTGACCGACCTGGAGGGGAACCAGCGCTTCGGGTTCTGCCGCCTGGCCGGGGGCTTCCGGACCTGCCTCTGCATCCTCAGGTACCACACCACGCAGCTGGGAGTGGGATGGGGGCTTCCTGTTAGTGTTAGGCGCGCTAGAGGCCGTCAGGCTGCTGCAGGCGCTGTGTTTCAGAGCAGATATAAAACCACGATCCCGACCAATGTATCAAGCCCCCGTTCTGCCAAATTCCTGCTCCGTCAATTGCTTCTATTCCGGTGGAACTCTGGATTTAGGGTTCTTCTTCACTCAGCACCGGGCGAAGGATCCCTGTATAAACAACCCTCGCGCCCCACCCCAGAGGCGGCCGCATCTCAGCGCTGAGTGAAGGATCCTTGTATAAACAGCTCCCCTGTCCCACCCCAGAAGCAGCTGCCCCTCAGTCACTTCATCGCTCTGTACCTCAGGGGCAACAGCCCTTCCTTTGTCTGTTCAGACCCTGAGCTCTTTGGGGCACAGACTCTCTCTCACTTGGAGTCTGTTCAGCGCCCAGCAGGATGGGTCCCCTAGTGGCTACCCTAACACAGACAATAAACTGCCCCCCGGTTTCTCCTTTTTCTTAGTTACCTGCCGTGGTTTGAAGTTTTCTACAAGATCCTCAACAACATTGCCGACCACTTAGCCAAGGAGCAGGTGAGCCTAGGACTCCTGGATCCTTTTCGGTGGCTACCTCCATCCCCAGTCTCGCTACATCCTGATCATCTTGTCACTCCCTTGACCCCAGCTCCACTTTGACAGATCCGTTTCATCTTTCCTCTCTCCCCATCAGCTGAATGAACTGACCGAGCTCCTCTCTGCCCTCTATTGCCACCCGGTGCCCCAGCTGAACAGCCCCATCAACCTAGAATTTGTAAGTATCAGCTCAGTCTCTCTCACAGGGGCGCTGCCTTCCCTCCCGGTCCTTGATCCATCTGTACAGGGCGCTACCAAATTCACCATCCGTTTTGGTAAATTTCATGGTCGTAGGATTAAAAAAATCATGAGTGTCACGGTTTCCGATATGTAAATCTGTAATTTCGTGGTGTTGAAACCGTAGGGATCCCGACCCAGAAGTGGTTGTGGGGGGGTCGCAAGTCTATTGTAGGGGGTTGCCACCTTCACTTCTGCACTGCTGCTGGGAGAGGTGCTACCTTCAGAGCTGCGCTCCCAGCCAGCAGCCGCAGAGCTTCCTACAGTGGGGGTGGGGGGTGGTCCCGTAGGTGGGTCTGACCTGGTCCCGGGAGTGTTCCATGCAGGGGAAGAGGAAATCTGGTTCTTCCCCAGCCCGGCCAGGACTAGCAACTGGAGCCTCCAACCCTGGCCCTCCCTGCTCCGGGCCATTGCTCAAGGGTTAAAGGGGTCTTGGGCTGGCTCTGTGTGTGTGTGTGCGTGTGTGTGTGGGGGGGGTATAGTGCCCCTCCATCCCCAACCACGATGCCCTGGGTGGTCGCCCACCCATAGACCAACCCTTCCCCCTCCCAAAAGTGACACCCACACACACACCGCGAGACCATGCCACCCTCACTTCTGTGCTGCTGATGCTGGGGCGCTGCCTTCAGAGCTGGGCTCCTGCCCAGCAGCCCCCACTCAGGCCACCCAGTTCTGAAGGCAGCGCAGAAGCAAGGGTGGCAATACCGCGACCCCCCTTCAATAGCCAGATTCCTTGGGGGAGACCAGATTTCACAGTCCATGATGCATTTTTCAAAGCTGTGAAATGTAGGGCCCTACATCTGTGGCGTTGAGGCAGAGCTGTGAAGAGAGAGGCACCTGCAGGGAGGATGGTGATTTTGAACCAGATTCTGAAATTAATGCAGAGCCGGTGTTGGGGCTTCTTGGTGCATGGGGTACAATATACACTGGGGGGATGAGATCTGGCCCATGGCAGACTCTGGAGAGGTGGGAATTGAACACACACATTCTGGGATTCTTACCTTCAGTCTGACTAAGCTTTGGAGCAGGGTAAAACTTACAACTAGTGAAAAGTAAGTTGTTGATTTCTTTCCCCCTTAGCAAAATTTTGCCAATCAAAATTTTTAGCTTTTCCACCAAATTTTCTGCAGAAAATATTCGACTTTTTGGCTGAAAACCAAAATATTTCAATTCAAACTAGTGCTGAGGGGCCTCACATGAGTTGTAGTTCAAGTGCCTCAGGCATCTATTTTCTATGGGCCAGCTCCCTGGTTGGACTACATCTCCCAGGATGCACCACCTTCTCCCCAGTAGTGAAGGGCAGGGGGGGGTCCCCTGGCTGTGGTGTATCCTGGGAGATGTAGTCACACCACAGAGTCCTTCCTAAAGTGGAGAATGGTAGCACGAGACACCCAAACTACATCTCCCATGAGACACCAAGGTGCCATTTTGAGTTGACATATTTTGGTTTGGGGCTAAAATATTTCAGGTTGGGGTATTTTGACAAGATAGCGACACTTTCCAGGGGAAGCAGATGTGTTCTGGAGCGGGAGCAGGGAATCCATTTAGTCGAAAACCCAATTTTCTATTGAAAAATGATGGCTTTTCAATCTAGGGGCAAAAGGGCTAACAAGATCCAGTGCCCGGGAGTTGAGGCTCACCAGGTTCAGACTGGAAATAAGGCGTACGTGTGTGGAAACAAGTGAATGGAGAACTGATATTTAGCTTTTCCCACAATACAAAAACCAGGGGTCACGCGATGAAATGAACAGGCAGCAGATTTAGTTCAAGCAAGAGGAAGTATTTTTTTTTTGCAACACACAATTAACCGGTGGAACTCACTGCCTTGGTATGTTGTGATGGCCATAAGCATAACTGGGTTTAAAAAAAGAACTAGAGATGATCATGGAGGCTAGGTCCATCGATGACTATTAGCCAAGGTCAGGGATGTAACCTGATAGCAAAAAAAAATGGGCTATACCTGGAACCAGCTAGAGCGAATGGCCCAGGATAGAGGACTCTGGAGATCTGTTGTTGGTGGCCCATACCCTGATTGGGGAGACGGGCGTGAGTGAGTGAGTGAGGGATGTAACCTCATGCTTGAGGCAACCCTATATCTGACTCCCAGAAATCAGGAGGGGACAATGGGGGTGTATTTCTCCAAAATTGCCCTGTTTTGTACACTCCCCCTGAATCTCTGGCCACTGTCGGAGACAGGATACTGGGCTAGATGGACCAATATGTTCTCATTGGTTGTTTTTCTAAAAGGTCTGATCTGGGAATTATTTGGGGGAAGTTTTATGGCATTTTGGCATTAAAATCTCTTAATCCTCCGGACCCCACCAACCAAGCCCCCTCATCATGCTAAGGTGCACGGTTGTCCCGCTGATGGTGCGCACACGGGTCTCTATATTTTAATACCCTTGTTATCCCACAAGGACCAGAAGTTGAACAAACTGAGAATAAGCACCGGCAGCTTTCTGAATGGCCGACACAGAGACCGGAGCCGGGAGCCGGCGGGCGGGACCGAGTCGGTGAGTCGGGAAACTCCGCCCAATTTTAACCAGCCGGAGTGTGCCGACTAACCGAGCGATCCCTGACAGTGCGTGGTCCCCCCCGCCCCCCGCCGGGCAGTATGATCACCCCTAACTGGTGGCACTAGGGGGCAGCTGGGGAGGACAGGCAAACTGTGCACCTGGAAGAAGAGTACCCCCGAATCGTCTCCCCTCTCTAACCAGGGGAGCAAACTCAGCTGCCAACTAATTACAAGCTTAATGATGATTAACCCTGTGTGGCTTGGGTGAACAGCACTAACTCTGCAGCACGGCACCCCCTGGTGGCGGGGGCCGTGCTAATGCCACCCCCCTTCTCCATTACAGCCCTCCTATTTCATTGCCCCGGACCTCGGCAGCCTGCCTACCATCCCAGAGAGCGTAAGTCCCTGCACCCCCTCCCGGGACGGGCGGGTTTGGGGGCTGATTCAGGGGTGCGAAAAGCAGAGGCAGTGGAATGGGGAGGTGCCCTGGTACTGAGTGGGGGTGAGGGGAGAACACTGCAGGGAGACTGAATGCAAGCAGTGCAGGGAGAGGAGGGGGTGCATTACACTGCGCGGGGGCAGGGTGGGATAGGCAGGGGGCCGAGGGGGACAGCACAGCGTGCTGCAGAGTAGGGGCGGGAGTGCATTGCATTGCAGGAGGGGGAGGGGAGAGGACACTGTGCTGCAGGAGGGGGAGGGGGAGTGCGCTGCAGAGTGGGGGGAGGGGAGAGCACACTACACTGCAGGAGGGGCAGAGTTCACTGTGCTGCAGGAAGGGGAGAGTGCACTGCGCTGCAGGAGGGGAGAGCTCACTGCACTGCAGAATGGGGGGAGTAGCAGAGCACACCACACTGCAGGAAGGGGAGAGCGCACGGCGCTGCAGGAAGGGGAAAGCGCATTGCACTGCAGAAGGGGGAGAGCTCACCGCACTGCAGAATGGGGGGAGTGGCAGAGCACACTACTCTGCAGAAGGGGAGAGCGCACTGCGCTGCAGAAGGGGGAGCGGGTCCTCACTGTGCTGCAGAGGGGGGAGCGGGAAAGTGCAGCACACTGCAGAGTGGGGGAGGGGAGACCACAAGGCACTGCAGGAGGGGGAGGGGCACGCATTGTGTTGAAGGGGGGAGTGCACTGTGTTGGGAAGGACAGAGGGGGAGATGGGAGGAAGGGGGAGGGGGGGAGCCCGGCACCTCTAACTTCTGCCCCGGCCTCTGCCCGCAGCGGAACCTGACGGAGTTCGTGGTGGCCGTGGATGTGCCCAACATGCTGCAGCTGTACGGGAGCATGCTTTATGAGCGGCGCATCCTGCTCACTTCCAGCAAGCTAAGCACGGTGAGGGGCACCGGGGAGGCGCACTCAGCTGTGCAGGGGCACACGCCCATTGGGGGGGTCGCAGGGATGTGCCCTGGCACATGCATGAAGGAGCGGGTGTGAGGATGTGCCCTGGCACACGCCCACTGGGGGGGTCACAGGGATGTGCCCTGGCACATGCATGAAGGAGCGGGTGTGAGGATGTGCCCTGGCACATGCATGCAGTGGGGGGCGCGGACATGCCTTGGCAGGGGCCCTGGGAGTATTGGTCAGGGGGAGGTGCCCTGGCCCACACACACAACCCACTACAGCCTAGGGCCAGGACTTGTGACACCCCAACATACACAGGACATTTCTTCAGGCCCCTGCCTCCCCCAGATCTCTCTGTGTCCCCCCTCCAGCTCGGTGCCCCCTGCCCCCCACCGGAGCAGATCTAAAGCTGTGTCTGTGTCTGTCCCCAGCTCACGGCCTGCGTCCAGGCATCCTCTGCCATGCTCTACCCCATGTACTGGCAGCACATCTATATCCCCACGCTGCCTCCGCACCTGCTCGACTACTGCTGGTAAGGGCACGGGCAGCCTCTGGCAGGCTAAGCAGGGGCGGGGGACCGCCAGCATGCTTCAGAGAGGTGGGAGAGGGCGCTCTCCCCTGGCAGTCAGTATCTCAGACTGGCCCTAGGGGGCGCTGTGCTGCAGAGAGCGGGGTGGGGGCTCTGTAGGGGGCGCTGTGCTGCAGGGAGCGGGGTGGGGGCTCTGTAGGGGGCACTGTGCTGCAGGGAGCGGGGTGGGGGCTCTGTAGGGGGTGCTGTGCCTTTTCAGCCAGTGCTAGCCCCTGCATGGCACCACGGGGTGCTGTGCCACAGGGAGCGAGGCGAGGGCTCCGCAGGGTGTGCTCTCCCCTCAGGGTCAGTGCCGGTCCCAGCGTGGCGCTTGGGGGCACTGGGCTATAGGAAGTGAGTTTTGGGGGGCTGATCTCATGCATTGATCCCTATAGTCTCTGCTTTGAGGCACAGGTGTTACCGGGGCCGGGCAGTTTACGCTTCATTTGTCTGTGTCTCATCAGCCTCCCTCTCTTCCCGCAGCGCCCCTATGCCCTACCTCATTGGTGTCCACTCCAGCCTCATGGAGGTGAGACCTGCCCCTCCCCAGCACCCCTGGGGTAGTGCAGCAGGCTGGGGAGGCGGGTGAGTCCCAGTGCAAGCTGGGGCTGCGGGAGGCCTGAATATGGGGGATCCCCCAGGATGCAGTGGGGAGCTCCATCCGTTCCCAGAAGATCTGGAGTGGGGGTGGGGGTGGGGGGGTTGTGTGGAGAAAGAGGTCCCACAGCTTCATGGGGGGGGTTTACTCAGCATTTGCACAGGGGGTGGGTCTGATCCCCTGGATGTTCAATTTGGATCTCGTGTCAAAGCTGCCATCTGCTAGGAGCTGGTGGGGGTCCCGGAGCTGGAGCGAAGCCGGGTGCCAAGCTACAGGCTCTGGCCCCTTGTGGGTTGCCTGCTGGAGCGGGTTTCCCTGGGGGAAGGGCCATCCTGGTGGCCTGAGGTCGCCGGTGGACAGCGAGCCTGGCTGCCTGGTGGGGAGGTGCTGAGCACCGAGGCCGGCTCCAGCCCCTTCCCCTCTGGACGTGTCCTCTCCTGGCAGAGGGTGCGGGACAAAGCCTTGGAGGACGTGGTGATCCTCAACATCGACACCAACACGCTGGAGTCGCCCTTCCAGGACCTGGAGAATCTCCCAAGCGACGTGGTCAGTCCCCACCCATCCCCTGCTGCCGTCCCGTCTCCAGCACAAGCAGCTGGGTGAAACCCTCCCCCCGCCCCCGCCCTGGAGGGGACCCCCACATTCAACCTCCATGATCCTTGGCAAGCCCCACGCTGGGCTGGATCCAAAGCTGTCACCCTGTGGCCTGGATCTCCCCAAGCCCCCTTCTCTCCTGTTCTATGCCCCCTCCTAACACCTTGGGTATGGGGGTGGCTCTGCACTCCCCCCAGCATCTCATGCCTTGGCAGCCCAGAGATCTCATCCTCAGTGCAGACGACGCCCTTTGACTGCATGAGGAAGGAGGTTCCCCAGCCAGAGCTGGAAGTCGGCTTCCTTCTCTAGTGGCAACGTGATCTCTGGAGATCCCATGGACCGATCCTTCTGTCCCTTTCCAGCGGGACCCCAGGAGATAGGAGGAGCGTGATCTGCTGGGACCCTATGGGATCTCCCTCCCTCCCTGCTCTCATGGACTCTCCCATCTAATCCAGGGATCCATCTCAGCCCCCTGGGGTCTAGGGCCCGGACCACGCAGCTGCCCCTCCCCAACCTCACTCATGTGGGTCCCTCCTCTCTCAGGTGTCTCTGCTGAAGCTCCAGCTGAAGAAGCAGTCGGCCACCACTGGCGACGGGGTAGCCCGAGCCTTCCTCCGAGCCCAGGCGCTGCTCTTCGGCGGCTACCGCGACGCACTGCTTTGCACCCCGGTGAGGCTGGCTTCCCTCCCCGCCCATTGAGGGCGGCTCACAGGGCGGGAGCGCATGCAGCGTAAGATAGGATAGAGTCGGGGGCTCAATGTCTCCCCCTCGTGGCTACACATTTATTACTGGTATCTGGAACCCCCAATCCTGGTCCAGGACCCTGTTGTGCTAGTTGCTGTATATTATTTATGAGGTGTATCACGGTAGCACCAGGGAATTCCAGTCAAGGAGAGGACCCCATTGCACCAGGCGCTGTACAGACACCGAACAAGAAGATGGTCCGTGCCCCATGTGGTCCCCTCCAAGGGTTCCCCGTTCTCTGTATGGCAGTCCGTGCATTCCCCCTTTTTCCAGGCCCCACCATGCGAGTGTCTGCACACCCGTAAGCAGCCGTGCTGCCATGGGCAGGGAGACCGGCAGAGTAGCATAGAGCAATCAGCCTTCTAAGTGTCTGTCTTCTCCCCCTTGTGGGGTTTCCTTGCTCAGGGATCCCCAGGATCGGTAGGGGAAACCCCCAAACCCTCCCCGCTCTGTGTCCCTCTAATACCCCCCTTCTGGGGAGGATTCCTGGAAATCCAGTGGCCGCTGTGGGTTTCTCTGTGCAGGGGGAGGCGCTAGCCCTGAGTGACCCCCAAGGATTTTATGTTGCAGAGCAGCTGCCCTAGGGTTCAGGGGGCTGAGTTCTCCAGAAATGCTGAGGAACCATCCAGGGCAGCTGGAGCGCCCGGCTGGCCCAGTAACTACCCCATGGTCAGTGCCCTCAGGTGCTTTGGGCTAGCTGCTAATCCCCGGTGCCTAGAGCAACCTGGCTTTCCTGGTCTGGGGCCCTGCTCCAGACCCCCCACCCCCCGAGCTGTCTCTGAGCTGGGCCCCAACCTCCTCCCCCCATTCACCCTCTTTGTGCCCTCCTCCCCCAGGGCCAGCCCATCTCTTTCTGCCAAGAGTCCTTCCTCAACCATAAGTCCAGCACCATGCGGGAGTTCCTGCACAACGCCGTGCACCTGCAGCTCTTCAAACAGGTAAAGGGGAGAGCCTGGGCCTGGGGGTGGGGGGCCCAGGAATTCTGAGGCCTGGACCTGAGACCCCCAGGTACATTGGCAGCCCCCATGCAGTGGGAATCATGCGCCCAGCCCCCTCCTCGTGTGTGTGACCGTCTCTCCTGGAGGGGTGAGAGGTGCATCTAGGAGAGTTTGGGGGGCGGAGGGGGCCTGGGATGGGGAGTTGGTTGGGTCACCCCATCCTGGGTCATATTTTCTAGGGCTTTAAGGTGTCACATCACCACAAAAGCCATTAACAAATGGCCACTTTCTCCTCCCATTGCTCCCATTGCCCTCCCCCATGTCCCACATAATAATTTATGCTCCCACTGTATTATGTGCTCTCCCTGTAATGTCCCCTCTAATTGTTCCCCCCTCTCCATCTGCCCCCCTGTGCTCTCCTCTAATGGTTCCCCCTCTCCATCTGCCCCCCCGTGCTCCCCTCTAATGGTGTCCCCCTCCATCTGCCCCCCTGTGCTCTCCTCTAATGGTGTCCCCCTCCATCTGCCCCCCCTGTGCTCTCCTCTAATGGTTCCCCCCTCTCCATCTGCCCCCCGTGCTCGCCTCTAATGGTTCCCCCTCTCCATCTGCCCCCCTGTGCTCTCCTCTAATGGTTTCCCCTCTCCATCTGCCCCCCATGCTCCCCTCTAATGGTGTCCCCCTCCATCTGCCCCCCGTGCTCTCCTCTAATGGTGTCCCCCTCCATCTGCCCCCCGTGCTCTCTTCTAATGGTTCCCCCCTCCATCTGCCCCCCGTGCTTGCCTTTAATGGTTCCCCCCTCTCCATCTGCCCCCCTGTGCTCCCCTCTAATGGTGTCCCCCTCATCTGCCCCCTGTGTTCTCCTCTAATGGTGTTCCCCTCCATCTGTCCCCCGTGCTCTCCTCTAATGGTGTCCCCCTCCATCTGCCCCCGTGCTCTCCTCTAATGGTTCCCCCCTCTCCATCTGCCCCCCCTGTGCCCCCTCTAATGGTTCCCCCCTCTCCATCTGCCCCCCATGCTCTCCTCTAATGGTTCCCCCCTCTCCATCTGCCCCCTGTGCTCTCCTCTAATGGTTCCCCCCCTCTATCTACCCCCCCGTGCGATCCTCTAATGGTTCCCCCCTCTCCATCTGCCCCCCCCTGCTCTCCTCTAATGTTTCCCTCCTCCATCTGCCCCCCCGTGCTCTCCTCTAATGTTTCCCTCCTCCATCTGCCCCATGTGCTCTCTCTAATGGTTCCACCTTCTCCATCTGCCCTGTACTCCTCTCTGATGGTTCCCCTTCTTCATCTGCCCGCTGTTTTCCCTCTAATTGTTCCCCCTTCTCTATCTTCCCCCCTCCTGTAATATGCCTAATGGTTCCTCCCTATCTGCCCCCCGCACTACCATCTAATGGTTCCCCCCACTGACCCTGCCATGTGCTCCCCTCTAATGGTTCTCCCCTCCATCTGCCCACATGCTCCCCTCTAATGGTTCCCCCTTCTCTATGTGCTCTGTGCGCTCTCCCCGACTCCCCTTGCACCCCGTGTCCACCACGCCACCCATTTTCCAGTTCATCGACGAGCGCCTGGAGAAGCTGAACGCCGGCGTGGGCTTTTCGGATGTGTTTGAGCAGGAAATCACCAACAGCGGGTTGGCGGCGGGTAAGGAGGGTGCAGCCACTGACCGCACCTCCCCCTGGGGGCAATAGGTGCGCGGTGCCCCCAGTGCGTACACAGCGAACCAGGGACCTCTGGAGCTGAGTGCATGAGCCTCTGCCTCAGGGGGTCTCAAACTTTTTTACTGGTGACCCCTTTCACACAGCAAGCCTCTGAGTGCGACCCCCTGCCAACCAATTACACACTTTTAAATATATTTAACACCATTATAAATGCTGGAGGCAAGTGAGTTTGGGGTGGAGGTTGACAGCTCGCAACCCCGCATGTAATAACCTCGTGACCCCCTGAGGGGTCCCGACCCCCAGTTTGAGACCCCCTGCTCTACCACATGAGCTAAAAGCCAACTGGCCGTTAGCTAAGGCTCTAGAGCAGACTCATTTTCTCTCTCTCTCTGTAAGTGATCTTGGTGCCACTAGATGGGACAGAACACCACACCCAGGATGTGACCCTTTAACGGTGGTGCCACCCAGAGTTCCCCCACAATGCACCAGGGGTTGGCAGTGATGGTAGGGCCGGCCTGGCAGTATTCACCTCCTCACCAGGGCAGGGGTCAGGCTTGGCGGCAGGGTGGGTAAGGACCCCACTTAGGGCCCTGAGTCATTCATGGCCTGGGAATTTACCTCTCTCCCTTTTCTGTTCCCGTGCAGGTAACCTGAGGTCGTACCAGCTATGGGTGGAGAGCCTCAAGGTATGGAACTGCCTGATAGTAGCTTGTGGGGTCTGGGAGGGGAGTGGGAACTCAGAGGCCTGGGTTCTATTCAACCCTGCCACTAACTTGCAATGTAACCTGGGGGGTGGGGGAGAGTAACTGCCCCTTTCTGTGGCTTAGTTTGCCCCCTCTGTAAAATGGTGATAATGCCAACCTAGCTGCATTAAGTATTACCTGCAGCTTCTAGTTCACTGGCTAGCGGCAAAGGGCCAAATTTTTCTGAGGCAACATGTTAAGTTCCCTGTCAGTAAATGGGTCAAACTGGGCCCAAATCCAGATCCCCTGGAAATCAAGAGGTATTCTGCAATTGATGTCGGGGGGAATCAGATTTGAGGTTAAACTGGTGCATTTTACACCATGAAAGGCCGGACCCATTGACAGGAGAGGGGCCAAGATCTAACCCCTGCGACCCTGCAGGCTGGGAAGGAGCAGGTGAATAAGTCACAGAAGAGGTGCACGAAAGTAGCTGCGGCCCTGCTTTAATTTACCACTCGCTGTGTAAATTAACTCCCCTGGAGTGTGTAGCTTACACGTGCTCCCTAACGCACCACCTCTGAATTAGTAGCTTGATTCTGCTCCCGTTAGAGTTAAATCAGGAGCGGCTCCACAGAAGTCACTGGAGCGTTCATAGTGGATTGAGAAGCTCAAGCCTTAAGTTTTTCCATTCTCCGTAGGGGCTGTCAGTGGCTTAGATGCACTGACAATATTATGTTCTACTGTTGCCTCTTTCTTGAGAGGAACCAGATGCCCAACACCTGACATGCCAGCTTCGAGCTGGAGGAGAAATCAGTGATATGGAGTCTGGGCATATTTGCAACTAGTTTATTTACACTCTATACACCACTCTTGGAACAGAGGTGTCACCAGCTGCACACAGGCCGATCCCCTCGTTCAGGAATCCCAGCCCATTGCAAAAGTCCCTGCCCAGGTTGCAACGCTGCCTCAAGAATCAATGCCAGTCGGAGACCAAGACAGAGCAAACTGTCCAGCTGATGTCCCAGCTCCCGCTCCCTGGACCTTAGCACGGCCCCCAAATTAACTGTCACCCGCAGTGTGTGTCTTCCCATGACTGACCGCTCGCCTGCTGAGAAAAAAACACACTTGGAGATCACATGTCCCAGCGCCGGCCTCCAGCTGATTCTAGTTCGCAGGACCAGGCAGAGAGCAACCCCCCACTGCTTGCAACAGCTCCCACCTGAAAAAATACCATTGCAAAACTAGCAACAATGCGGCGCTGCTGAAAGAAAGATTGTGTGCGATAGCGCCACCTGGTGACTCCTGCTGCAACTGTAGCCACCCACAGGCTCCCTCTAGCCGCAGGACGGTCAGGTTACTTGTGTCAGGGGGAAAGACGAAGCTAAGGACTGCAGGAGGCACCAGGGGCTTATAGGGATCGCTCCAAAGCAACATCTCTGCGCTTTGTTTTGCCAGAAAGGTGGAGGGGCCCTGATCCACACTATGAAGAGCAAGACGAACCCAGCCGTCAGGAACATGTACAAATACGTAAGGTCACCAACTGGCTACACGGTCTTCCCTGTTCACTGGGCTCTGATAGCGGGGGGGCGGGATCTTATCTGTGTGTGGGGGAGTTCCCGGGGGGGCAGAGGTATCGCAGGGGGATGCAGTCGTGTCTCCGTGTGAGGGGTCCCAGGGTTTGGGTATCACAGGGAGATGCAGTCGTGTCTCTGTGTGAGGGGTCCCAGGGTTGGGGTATCACAGGGGGATGCAGTCGTGTCTCCGTGTGAGGAGTCCCAGGGTTGGGGTATGACAGGGGGATGCAGTCGTGTCTCCGTGTGAGGGGTCCCAGGGTTTGGGTATCACAGGGGGATGCAGTTGTGTCTCTGTATGAGGGGTCCCAGGGTTGGGGTATCACAGGGGGATGCAGTCGTGTCTCCGTGTGAGGAGTTCCAGGGTTGGGGTATCACAGGGGGATGCAGTCGTGTCTCCGTGTGAGGAGTTCCAGGGTTGGGGTATCACAGGGGGATGCAGTCATGTCTCCGTGTGAGGGGTCCTAGGGTTGGGGTATCACAGGGGATGCAGTCGTGTCTCCGTGTGAGGGGTCCCGGGGGAAGAGGTATCGCAGGGGGATGCAGTCATGTCTTGGTGCGGGGGATTCCCAGGGCTGGGGTATTGCAGGGGGATGCAGTCGTGTCTCCGTGTGAGGGGTCCCAGGGTTGGGGTATGACAGGGGGATGCAGTCGTGTCTCCGTGTGAGGGGTCCCAGGGTTGGGGTATGACAGGGGGATGCAGTTGTGTCTCCGTGTGAGGGGTCCCGGGGGCAGAGGTATCGCAGGGGGATGCAGTCATGTCTTGGTGTGGGGGATTCCCAGGGTTGGGGTATCGCAGGGGGATGCAGTCGTGGCTCCGTGTGAGGGGTCCCGGGGCTGGGGTATCGCAGGGGGATGCAGTCGTGTCTCCATGTGAGTGGTCCCAAGGCTGGAGTATCGCAGGGGGAAGCAGTCGTGTCTCCGTGGAGGGTCCCAGGCCTGGGGTATCGCAGGGGGATGCAGTCGTGTGTCTGTGCGGGGGGTTCCCGGGGGAATGCAGTCATGTCTCTGTGCCAGGATCTCTGAGTGGACAGTTTTATAACACCATAAAGAGCCAGGAATGGCCTTGTCACCCCTCTCTCTTCTCTCCTGTAGGCCAAGAGCCATGCCCGAGACAGGCTGAAGGAGATGCGAAGTCGCTTGAGGTACAGGGTAAGATTCCTACGGCAGCAATCCTCCCCACCCCCAACTCAGAGCCAGGGATTCCCCCTTGCTGAGGAAATTCCCCCTCCCTCCAGCTCCCCTCTGATCAGCTGCTTCCTGGGGGATTGGGTGGGGCAGGAGCTAGGAGGGGCCGGTCATAAGGAGGGTTAAGGGTAGTAGATTGTGAATGGGGTTGTAGATGAGAAAGGGTTAGGAGACAACAGAGGGGCTAAGGGTTCGGGTCAGGGGTAATGAGATCCTAAGCTGGCGAAGGAAACTTTCTAGTCTTCTGCCAGGGCAGATTCTACCTAGAGTCCCCGTGATGCTCTGCTTGGAGATCCCCCTTGAGGGTCTGCAGAAGAAGACCTCTTGGTCCTTAGGCTGAGGCTCCGGAGATGATCGGGGAGGTGCTGGGATGGGGGCCTCGGGTAGCCAGTCTACTTCCTGCCCTCGTCCCACAGGGATAGGGTGAAGGCCCTCCCCAAGATGCATTGAGCTCCGGATGTGCCCCTACTCCTGTGACCTTTGCCCTCCCCTGTCGAACTAGCTGGCCGATTGAAATGTCATGAAGCCCCTATTAATAACACTGGGGTTTGGAGCTCCGAAGCTACAGGTTTGAATCCCGCCCCTACTCCTATGTCAGCCGTGGCCAAGAGCACCTCGCCATGTGGGAGCATTTACTGCCACCCAGTTGCCAGTGGGCTGGGCCTCTGTGTCACCCCCAGAACAGCCCCCCCTTGTTCGCCACTGAGACCGAGCTTCTCTAGGGAGGCGCCCTCTAGATAAGATGGGGGAAGCTGGCCCTGGTTCTTCTCCGTCGGTCTTCGGCTGAGAAAAAAGCTAATCCAGTGTTGAGATGCATCAGGCGAGGTAGAGATAAGGAGGTGTTAGTACCGTTATACAAGGCACTGGTGAGACCTCATCTGCAATACTGTGTGCGGTTCTGGTCTCCCATGTTTAAGAAGGATCAAATCAAACTGGAACAGGTTCAGAGACGGGCAACTAGGATGATCCGTGGAATGGAAAACCTGTCTTATGAAAGGAGACTCAAAGGGCTTGGCTTGTTTAGCCTAACCAAAAGAAGGCTGAGGGGAGTTCTGATTGCTCTATATAAATACATCAGATGGATAAATACCAGGGAGGGAGAGGAATTATTTAAGCTCAGTACCAGTGTGCACACAAGAACAAGTGGATATAAACTGGCCATCAGGAAGTTTAGACTTGAA
Source organism: Aldabrachelys gigantea (assembly GCA_026122505.1). Classification (NCBI taxonomy): domain Eukaryota; kingdom Metazoa; phylum Chordata; order Testudines; family Testudinidae; genus Aldabrachelys; species Aldabrachelys gigantea. The sequence continues at coordinate 5,760,492 of CM047504.1, forward strand.
ATTAGAGGAAGGTTTCTAACCATCAGAGGAGTGAAGTTCGGGAACAGCCTTTCAAGGGGAGTAGTGGGGGCAAAAGACATATCTGGCTTCAAGACTAAGCTTGATAAGTTTGTGGAAGGGATGGTATGATGGGATAGCCTAATTTTGGCAATGAATTGATCTTTGACTATTAGTGGTAAATATGCCCAATGGCTTGTGATAGGATGTTAGATAGGGTGGGATCTGAGTTACTACAGAGAATTCTTTCCTGGGTGTCTGGCTGGTGAGTCTTGCCCACATGCTTAGGGTTTAGCTGATCATCATATTTGGGGTCAGGAAGGAATTTTCCTCCAGGGCAGAATGGCAGTGGGCCTGGTGGGGTTTCGCCTTCCTCTGCAGTGTGGGGCAGTGATCACTTGCTGGAGGATTCTCTGCATCTTGAAGTCTTTAAACCACAAGTTGAGAACTTAAGGGGTTTGTTACAGGAGTCGGTGGGTCAGATTCTGTGGCCTGCATTGTGCAGGAGGATCAGACTAGAAGATCATAATGGTCCCTTCTGACCTATGAGTCTATGAGCCTTGCCTGGGACTCTGCTCACAGTCCTGCCTGGCCCCCTTTCCCCGCTCCAGGACTTGGGCCAGGCTTCATCCCTGCAGCGAGGCGGCTCCCTGAAGTGTGACCAGCTCTCAGGCCCCATCCTGCCCCGGAGCACCCAGTCCGAGTGCCTGCAAAGCCGGCTGCCCATCACCCAGCACTTTGGGAAGGTCAGAGACTGCGAAACCTCTGTAGGGGGTGGGGTGGGGCGGGGGGGGGGGGACGCACAGATAGTGCTCCCCCAGGTGTGGAACATCAGGAAGGAACTAATGATGGGATGTGGGTAATCCCCAGTGCAGATGTGCAACATCTGGTGGGAATAACAGGGCATGTGGGTAATCCTCATGCAGATGTGAAGCATCTGAAAGGGAATAAACAGGGTATGTAATTAATGCAGATGTAGAACCACCAGTGTGGGTAACGGGAATGCACAAATAGTCCGGCTCCCCAGATGTGAAACATCTGGAGGGAATAATGGGGGTATGCAGTTAATGCAGATGTGGCACATGTGGAGGGCATAATGGGGGTATGCAGATCAGCCTCACCTGGATGTGGAACCTCCAGCACAGGTAACATGCACAAATAGTCCAGCTCCCCAGATGTGGAACATCTGGTGGGAATAACGGCAGCGTGTGGGTAATCCTCATGGAGATGTGAAACATCTGGAACCCGTAGCAGGTAGTTTGGGAAGTGAATCGCTGCCCCCGCCCAGAGAGCCCTCACTCATCTGAGTAGCATCTTGGGGGGGCGCCAAGCGAGCTCTGCCTGGCTGTGGGCCTTTCCGTCCCTTTCCACTCCACCTCCTTCGCCCGTGGCCCTGGATAATGACACTGGCCCAGCGTGGGGGGAGGCTGGCACAGATCAGGGAGTGGTGGGCATGGAACGGCCTGGGGGGGCAGGGAGGTCCTGGCCCCAGCGATCCTCCCGCCCCCATGCTGGAGGGGCTTGGAGTTGCACTGCCCAGGGGTGAGCCGGGGGATCGGCCTCTTTGACCCATGTTTCCTTGCAGTCCCGACCCCTGCGACCCAATAAACGCTGCAGCGGGATGGAGCTGGAGGCCCAGAGGTAACAGGCGGGGGCGGGGGGGGACAGGAGGGGCTCTGGCTTGGGAGGAGCACAAATATTGGGGAGAGTGCAGAGATGGCCTGGGCTGCAGGGCATATCTGTTTACATGCGTGCTGGAACATGTGGTCAGCTTCATGCTTGCCACTTTCCGTGGGACTTTTGATGCAGATGGCCGCATGGGTAGCCAGCTTTAATACATCAGCATGTGTGTCACATGTGTGGGTGGACCTGCGTGTTGGCACGCATGACGGCTGACATGCCTATTCCATGTGTTCGTTTCCGTGCGTACTGGCACAGGCTGAGAGTTTGATGTGACAGTGTTCCCATGACAGTTGACATGCGTGTTGACACATGTCACTTTCGTGCACAAGCTTGGTGCCATGTTTTCTGTATGTCAGTTTCCACATGTGACTGTAACATGAATGCCCAGCCCCCTGCCTTCCCCTATGTCTCTCAGAGCTGCCCCGGCAGAAGGCCATGAGGCTCTCCCAGGCTCTGATGCCATCCCTGATGGTGGGGAGCTGGACAAGAGCTTCCTGGAGACGGGCGAGATCGACCTGCTGGGCGAGATCTTCGAGACACTGAGCCTGACGGCGCCCAGTGGACGGGGGCTGCTTTACGGGACCCGCAGCCTGGACTTCTGCAACATGGAGGAGGGCAGCTGCTACACCAGGGTGAGCTCCCCCACACACACCTCCTTGTGCCACCCCACCTTTCTCCCCCCAAGTCTTTCTCTTGGACTCTCTCTCTCCCCCGATTCTGCCCCATCCCTCTCTCACCTGATTCCACCTCCCCCCCTAACTTTTCCTCTCCAAGCCCCTCCCCTAACTCCACCCCTCTTCTCTAGCCCCTCCCTCCCCCCCACCATTCATCTCCAGCCCAGGTCTCTCTCCCTGCCCCTTGCTGCACCAACCCTGGCTCCTTGTCCCTTCCAGCTGAGGCACATGAACCCCAGTGAGGAGAACCTGAGCGGGCGCCAGGCCCGGGACCACGAGTGCTGGCTGCTGGCCGAGGAGGACAACTCGTCCCTGGAGTTCGCTCCCCCCTCTTCAGAGGAGGCCTCCCTGGCCGAGGAGGAGACTGGGGACTCCCAGCATGCTTTGCTGCTGCCCACAAAGGCCACGCGCCCGGCGAGTGGGATGTGGGACCGCGGGATCAATGAGGATGAGGAGGGCCCTCCCCAGCCAGCTGAGAGGGTAGCAACGCTCAGAGTGCCCTGGCACAAGCCCTTCCAGCTCGGGGAGGAGGAGCTGGGGGACAGGGCAGCCTGGGGGCAGGGAGGGGCTGGGGCAGAGCTGACACCAACCACTGGCTCTCTGGGGCCCCCTGAAGAAGAGGGCACAGGAGGCCACCCTGAAGCAGCCACTACAGGGCCAGAGTCTGGGCAGGGGGTGGGCAGGGCAGAGCCCCACCCTGAACAGGATAGCCCCGCCTTTCAGGTAGAGCCCCGCCCTGAACAGGATAGCCCCGCCTCTCAGGTACAGCCCTGCCCTGAACAGGATAGCCCCACCCCTGAGGTACAGCCCCGCCTCGAACAGGATAGCCCCACCCCTGAGGTAGAGCCCCACCTCTCACCCGATAGCCCATCCTCCCCTAGGGTCCAGTCAGCTGTGGCTCTGTTCCAGGCCAAGGCCAGCAGGCAAACTGACTTGAGGGGTGGGGTCTCCCGGCTGGGGGCAGGGGCCACCCTGCCCAGCTCATCCTGGCCGGAGCGCGAAGAAGTCTCCCTGCCCCCAGCCCTGCCCAAGGTATCGGAGCTGAAGAAGAGGTTTGAGTCCTAAAAGGCTGGCGGCGTGGAGAGAGCTGCACCAGGGGGCCCCTGCTGAGCTGCGGACATTGCTCCACCAGGGCTCCCCAGGGGCTCAGGGGGTGGAGAGCTGCACCAGGGGACCCCCAGGCTGCGCTATGGGCAGAGCTGCAGCAGGGCACCCAAAAGCTACACGGCCCCGCTCGGCTCAGGACAATGAGGAGACGCTACCTTGGCTCTAGCCTGCTCCACAAAGCCCATGGGGGGGCTCTGAATAAATGCTTATGGTGGAACTGCTAGGTGGTTGCTGTTCAATCGGCCATCCCACAGTGGGGCTCCACGCTCGCGGGCAGCTGCAGTTTCCCGTCCCTTGGCTGACCGGCTCCCTGCCCTGTGGAAAAAATGTCACTCTGCAAGGGCGAGAGGGTGTGGGCCTCCATCCCCATTTTTTTTTAATTGAGCCCAAAGTTAGTTTATTTTACAAACAAATAAAAGTTGCATTTGCACAGAGGACGGAAAACACGACATTCTATAAACCCAGCTTAAAAAGCCACCCTCCCAGCACCCAGAGGGGCAGATAACCCTGCCTCCTGCTCCTCGCTGGCCTTGTAGGACTGGCTTCGTACACCTAGGGAAACTGAGGCACAAGAGGTGACATGACTTGTCCAGGGTCACCCAGCGGGTCTGAGGCAGAGCCTTCCTGGCACGACCAGCCTCCCTTTCTAGCCGAGCGTTGGGGCATGGCTTCAGTTACATTGCTGCATATTTGCGGGCGGAGAAGGGGTAAGATTAGCACCGTGGGCATCGAAACACCCTGGGTCCAAGGCCCAGCTCCTCAAAGGGCTAGAGGTGCCTAACTCCCATCGATTCCAATGGCAGCTTAAATCCTACATGGCTCCCAGCCCTGCTTCAGGCATCACAGCTGAAGAAGAGATTTGAGGGCTAGAAGGCTGGCAGTGGGGAAAGAGCTGCACCAGGGGGCCCAGGCTGAGCTGTGGGCAGAGGTGCACCAGGGGGCCCATGTGGGCTGAGCTGCACCCAGGGGCCCACCCTGAGCTGTGAACAACTGGTCCCATGTCAGGACCCCAGCCCTGCTGCAGTTATTTGTATGATCACAGGGCCCCTGAACCCCAGTCAGCAACCAGCCCCTCCCGGCGCTGGGTACACAGGGAGGTTGTAAGAGACAGCCTGGGCAGAGTGACCCCATGGGGAGGGTGGGGTGAGGAACTGACCAGTGGGCGGGCATGGGGCCAGGAGATCCCAACTCCGGCAGTTTCAAAGGACAAGGGCCATGCTCTGGTGACGTTTGCTCCCAGCTCTCACAGCTCGGTTAATTTCGGGTCTTCCCGGGAGGACTGAAAGGAGAGAAGAGGTGACTGAGGCGGAGAACACACAGCACCAGCTGACGGCTGGAGGAGCAGGGGAAGCTTTCAGCCAGGGACTGAGCATGCCACGGAGGCGCCGGCGGCAGGCCGGGAGACAGATCCCAGACGCAGCCTACAGCAAGGAAACATCACCAGGGGCTGTAAAGATGGCAGCTGGCTGGGGAGCTGGGGTCCTAGCAACCCCTGATGCTGGATGGCCTGTTGGGCAAACAGCTTCCCCCCCGCAAATCTCCCTCCCTTGGAAGCCTGGGGAACTCCCTGCCACTACATCAAAAAGTTAAGAGGCTGAGATGTTCAGAGCAATGACCCACGGGTGGCATAAAGGCAGAGCCAGCCCGAGCTAAAGATCCACAAGCCAAGCCCAAGGCTCGGGAACCGCTCCTGGTACAAGTGACTAATGGGGCGAGGAAATCCGCCCACAAGTGGCTTCTAGTGCAGCTGGGTCTGGAAGCTTAAGGCAGGGGACGGTTGCTCCTGCTCCAGCCTCACTGATGGGGGGACAGGCTGCCCCATGCAGGGAAATAATCTTAGCCCCGGTGCTGGCCGGGGGAGCAGCAATGGGGTGGGGTTGTGCTGTGGGACATGGCGGCTTGGGTGAAAAGGCCACCGACACTTGCTCCGGGGGGATGCCGCACATGGGAGAAAATTCCAACACGTTTTGGTTTAAGAGGGGGATGAATCACGGCCCAGCCGGAGGACAAAGATTTGGATCGTTAAGTTGAGTGCAGTTTGGTTCATTCCCCAGGGACAGGACAGCAAAAAAAGGCCCCCCAGTTGTTTGAGTTATTAGTGTATTTCACCTCTCCCCCCACCATGAAAATGACCCCAGCGGCAGCCCAGGTTTGAGTCCAGTAAGCCCAGCCCAAGGAGCAGCTCTGTCAGCTGACAGCCGCAGAAGGCTATTATCCTCTGCATTCACCAGCCACTAGACAGTGATGTGGCACCTTCCACATGCACCCAAGAAGGCGGCAGGTTTTGTAGAGCACCAGGGGGAGGAGGAGTGATAGATGGGGAAACTGAGGCACGACAGTGAAGGGACTTAAACCTCTCTTCCCCTACCTTCCGTCTGCACCTCAGGCTGATGTGTATTAACTAACCCGGGGGATCGGTTTTTTAAACAATGCATAGACATGGCTGTTTCCCTTCAGCAGATTTTTTTTTAAGCCAAAACCTTCCCCGGCGGCTCAGGCAGGAGTTTCTAGCTTCCCCTTCCTTCGCTGCTGCGCCAGCCTCGCTTTCACCAGCCCAGGTGCCAACACAGAGTCACTCCCCATCTGCAGCCCCCCTGCAGCCGGCCCCAGGGCAGACAGACGCCGACCGAGGTAGGGGAGATTACAGGACACGTGTGAGACGCAGACGGGGGTGGATGGAGGAAGGATAAAGTGGTCGACCAGGAGGTGATGTCGCACAGCACCAACATGGCCAGCAATTTCATGGGCAAGCTGCCCCGGGCTGACCCTTGCTGGACGGCACCCCCCCACTCCCCCGCAGCAGGAGGGCGCAGGTGGAAATCCGATGCACCCAACGATGAAGACGTCAGCTCCTTCCAGCCAGCAGAGAGCAAGGAGCCTCCCCTCGAGGTGCGCGGCTGGCTCTGGAATCGCAGGGTCCAGCCGGTACAGAGTCTGCCAGTCCGGGGAGGGGGTGTGAGTGACCCCCCCTCCCCCCGGGTCAGATCAGCCGCTCCTCGGGGGGCAGTTGGAGGTTAGCATTCGTCACCACCCGAGCACCCACCTGCTCCTCGTTGCTTGGCCGGTAGGTGCCCTCCGTCTGCCGCCTCTCCCGCACCTTGAGCACCCCGAAGATCACGAGTCCAATAAGCAGGAGACCCCCGACTAGGGAGGGGACAATGATAGCTGCCAGCCGCTCTGACTCCTGCCGGGGGGGAGAGTGAGACGGAACCATAACCATGGCCTGCCCAGCTCCACGTGGGCGTGGGGGGCAGAGAGGTGCCATGGAGGGGGGGCTGTGTTAGCAATGGGAGTGGGAGGCTGATGCAGAGGAGAACTCTCTTGCACAAAAGAGAGAACGCAGCATGCACAAGAGAGCCAGGCATTCGACCCAGGGCAGGGCTGGAGCTGAGGATCGAGGGGGGGGAAAGGGGGGTTACCCCGGGAGCCAACCAGGAGTGTGGGAGGTAAAGACAGGGGCTCCCCAGAGGAGGTGAGCTAGGCCTCCTGCTCCAGATCCCCACCCCCACTGGAACCCCCCCCCCCCACACACACCCCCTGTACAATATCTCCAAGCTTCCAGCCCAGTTCCACTCAAGTCTCTCTCTCCAGTGCATGCTGGGATAACCCCCCCCCCACTCACACAGCTGATCTGCCCCCCCGGAAGCCGACTTACCGTGAGCCCTGATGCAGGTCTGGGTGTCGCGGTGCTCCCGTTCGTGGCTTGATTTAAAAGAGGAATAAGAAGAAGAGAGCTTAGCGTGGGGAGGGGTACGGCAAGGGGGTGCGATGGGAGGCTTTGATGTTAGGAGGCCTCTGCTGGAGTACACCCCCCCACCCGCCATCAGAGAGCTCAGCCATGGCACTGATGCTACGCAGGCGCCAGCACCAAACAGGCAGACACCTCTGGGGTGGGGTGTGGCAGCTGGTTAGCCACTGCAGAGCAAGACAGTAGTTTAGGACAGGAAGTGAAGGAGATTCCCAGTTTCAAGTGCACCAGGGCAGGGGGGAGGTTATTTAGGGAGGCAGCAGCCTGGGGTTATCCAAGTGAGCTGTCATATCCTCCCTAAATTATCACCACCCCAATTCCTGGAAAAATGCCATATGGAGTGACCTTTAATGACCTCAGTGGGACAGTGCCCCCTACCATGCCCAGCCCCTGCACCCTGTAACACAGCGCCCCCTAGTGCCACAGTGAGGCATTGGGGTCAGCACTGACTGCGCCCCCCCAGCCCACTCCCTGCAGCACAGCACCCCTCTAGCACCACCCCGGGGCGGCTTCTGATTCTGCCTTCTGGGGGCCCCTCACCAAGCAGACAGTATCACTTCCAGCAGAAACCACGGTTTGCCTGAAGGTCTCTGCTACCCCGACAGCAACCGGGTCCAATGCCGCCCCCCAGGAGCTCAGCACAGCAAGAGAAACCCATCAACCACCAGCCCCCTCTACCACCTGGGGAGGTGTGATGGAATTCCCTGCCCAGCAAGGGGCAGCAGTGCACACAAGCCAGCCCCTATGCTCATCCAACCCAGCCCCCCCCCAGCTCTAACCACTAGACACCCCCACCCCTCCCAGGGCTGGGGACAGAACCCAGGTGTCCTGACTCCTAGCCCACCCTGCTCTAACCACTCATCCCCACTCCCCTGCCAGGGCCGGGGACAGAACCCAGGTGTCCTGACTCCCAGCCCCCCCTGCTCTAACCACTCATCCCCACTCCCCTGCCAGGGCTGGGGACAGAACCCAGAAGCCCCCAATTCCCAGCTCTAACCACTAGCCCTACTCCCAGCAAGTCTACCCAATATTGATGGTACAACTCAACCACCCGCCCTGGGCTCATCCCCACAATCCCAGCTCCGCTCCCCCATGCACCATCCAGCCTCCCAGGGCGCAGGACTCTGCCTCCAGTCTGTAGGCAACATGCTATTCTCTGCGCCAGGCCAGCGGCTCCCTTCCCCTACCTCGCCATTATGCAGGAAGGGAACTACAACTCCCAGGGTGCCCCTCTCTGCTCCATCCTTCCCTACCCAGTCCCCAGCCTGGCCTTCAGCCCATGCTCCCAGCTCCAGGGCGGTTGTGCATTGCAACCCAGAGAGCAGGTCAGGCCTGAACAGGCAGCTGGGAGGGTCTGGAGCCGTTCCCAGGACTCAGGTGCGACTCAGAGCTCTGGGATCCAGCAGGACGGGGCCCCTGGTATGCACAGGACTCTCCCCGCACAAGGTGGTAGAGCTGGTCCCAAGCCACTCCCTCCCCCTCCCCACTTTGCTAGTTAATGGCAGAACTGGAGATAGAACTCAGAAGTCCTGGCTCTCAGCACCCCCCTTCTAAATCCCACTCCCCTCTCAGGGCTGGGGATAGAACCCAGGAGTCCTGAGTCCCAGGCTACACACTGCTCTAACCACTAGACCCCACTCTCCTCTCAGTGCTGGGGACACAACCCAGGAGTCCTGGCTCCCAGCCCCTCCTTGCTCTAACCACTCCCCTCCCAGGGCTGAGAATCCAGCAGCCCCTACTCCTACCCCAACCCCACCCCCCAAGCCCTAGATCCTACCAGGGTTGGGAATGGAACCCCAGAGCCCTGGCTCCCAGCTGCCCCCCCACACCCCGCTCTAACCACTAGCCATTACTGTGCAGCCTGGGTACAGTTTCCAAGGCAGGTGGAGTCCTTGCTCGATAAGGAATTTGCACCCTCCCCTCCTTTGCCCAGAGCAGTAAGTTACATGCTGGGCAGGGGGAAGGGTGTTGAAACTACTTGTTTGATCCATTGGAGGGGGTCTTAAAACTCTTGTAAGTGACTCTACCTGTAAACAGAGACACACAGGGCGGGGTGCTAAAATATCAGCCAGTCCCAGGGACACTCCCCCAGCAAAGGTGACTCACCCCCCTCTTCCAGCCGCTCCCTCCCCCACCTCCTCCAGGGTGTGGATCCACCTGTGTCAGGCTCCAGGACAACTGAAACCATCTTGCTTCACCGCGCCCGCTCCCGGGCCGGGACAGGCCAGGATCAAGCCATAACAGGGAAGGAGCCTTCCACAAACACAACACGCCTGCGGTTTGCCCTGGCAGGAGGGGGGCATCTGGGGACTGAGAGCCACAGGATCTGCCCTGGGAAGCTGCGGGGGGTGTGTGTGGGGGGGGGGCGGGGGGGTTGTATGCTGGCCCCATTAAAGTCTAGTCACCTGCTTCAGGCATCAACTCTATTATATGGATTACGGTAGAGCCCCCATCATGGACCCCACTGTGGTGGGTGCTGAACATTCTTTATTAGGTGTATTACGGTAGCACCTCCGAGCCCCCCCTCCCTCCCCTTGCAGGATCCGTATGTTCCTTCTCCCATGTAATAACACCAGTGGAAGATTTAATGGGGGGGGGGGGGGGGAATAATCAAACCTGCCAATCTGGGCCTTGCATGCCAAAGGGTGACACCCCCTCTCCCGACCTCCTTACCGTTGCATGCAGGGATCGCCACCAGGGGCGGCTCCAGGCACCAGCCCGCCACGCGCGTGCCTGGGGCAGCAAGCCACAGGGGGCGCTCTGCCGGTCGCCGCGAGGGCGGTAGGCAGGTTGCCTTCGGTGGCATGCCTGCGGAGGGTCTGCTGGTCCCGTGGCTTCGGTGGACCTCCTGCAGGCTGCCACCAAATCTGCTGGACCGGGGACCTCCCGCAGGCAAGCCGCAGAAGCCAGCCTGCCTGCCATGCTTGGGGCGGCAAAATCCCTAGAGCCGCCCCTGGCGGCCACCTCTGGGATAGAACAGGGCAGCTGGTTAACAGCCACGCAGCAGCACTGTGCAGGGATCGCTCAGCCAGTGCTGAAATGCAGCCACCTCTGGGGTGGGGCATGGCAGCCATTTAACTGTGCCCATCACCCCTCTGCTAGTAAACACACAAGAGGGTCAATGCTCTGTGTTTTGGTCCGACCCAGGCAATGCTGGGTTGACCCCGGTGCTGCGTCCGCATCCCCGGTGACCAGAATCTAAAGCCATGGAGTCCCCCCTTCCAGCTGCCCCGACTAACGACAACCCAGCAGCAACTTTAGTCAAGCTAAGCTGCAGCCTCCTGCCAGGAAGACTTGCCTGCAGCAGATCTTGCTAGCACCGGGATCCAGTGAACGATTCTATCCACTTTATTGCCCTCTGCTGCATGGAATCAGAACTGCTCAAATGTGTGTCATAGGGCCTATACTGCCTATAGGGAGGGGGAGTCTCCTTCTGGCCCTGAGCCATTGGAGCAGCAGGATAAGATTTCTGTCCCTATCACCATGAAGAGGAAGGTGTGAGCATAAGGGAAAAATGACTCGCTCAATCAGTGGTGGAGTTAAGAGAACTCCAGGCTGTTTAACAACTAGATCCTACTCCCTGCCCAAAGCTGCGGACAGAACCCAAGAGTCCTGGCTCCGAGCCTCCCTCCCCCCGCAGCGTGGAAGCAGATGCACTTGACGACCCAGCACCTACCTTGGCCCAGGGCCGGCTGTAACAGGGACTGCAGGGCCACGGCCAGGAGCAAGGGGTGACTGTAGCCCGCCATCGCTGCCATGGGTGTTTGGGAGAGAGGGGGGGACATGGGGTGGTCACGCCCCCTCTCCCTGGAGGGACTACAATCCTGATGGTGCAACCGTAACGCAGCCTCCTGCTTCCCAGTGTCCTCAGCCCGTTGGGAGGCGTGGGGGGCCCTTGGAGATGGAGATGACAAGGAACCGGCAGCCCCCAGGGTTTCACCACCTGGGAAAGGACAGTGAGAAAGGAGTCAAAGCCACTAGTAACCCCCCCGCCCCCTCAGTGACACCCTCCCTCGGCTCTGCATCTGTTAGACCCACAGACCACCAAGCCTACCCCTCCACCAGGTCAGCTCTTCTGGGCGCTCTATGATCCGTCCACTTACTTGGATTGGCGTGAAATTTGCTACACCTCATGGGGGAGCCGGGGAGGGTCCGTGGTCCAAATTTGGGGTCGTTTGAGCAAGGGATTCTGGAGCTCCCCCCGCACCAGCATTTACAACCTCTTGTGGAGGTTGGTTGGTTTGCTTCCGTGCACCCCCGGGGCTCCAAAGATGGCAGGGATCCTCCCCGGACTGAGCTCGGTTGCTTAGGATTGCTCTCAACTAGTTTCTGGTGCCCACTGCCCCTTCGGCAGGGGCCAGGGTTGTGCTGAAGTCATTAAAGGGTTAAGTTAGGAACTCAGAGCGCCAGGAGCTGGAGTCAGGGAGAACAGAACCGGGCATGTGCAGAAATAACCCTAGGCTCTTATCCAGCCAATCCCAAAGCGCTTTACAAGGGAGGTCACAATCATTCCCCCCATGCTACAGACGGGGAAACTGAGGCACAGCAGAGCAGGGAAGTGGCTTGCCCAGAGTCACCCAGCAGGCAGAGCTGGGCCTAGGATCCAGGTGTCCCAACCCAAGGCTCCATCTGCTAGGCCACACTGCCTCCTCTACCAAGCCTAGGCCTCAGCTGATGCAGCCCTCAGCACCGTACTAGGCAAGCGTGACGCTGCTTCTCGTGGGGCTGCCTCCAGGATAGAATCCAGCCTCAACGCAGCTGGAAGCAGACATCACCGTGCCAGCCTAGCAGACAGAGCCCTGGGCACTATCCCCAGTTCTGACCCTCTGGATGACCTTGGGCAAATCACTGCCCCACTCCGTGCCTCAGTTTCCTCATCTGGTCAATAAGAGAAAACAAGACCACCCTGTGTCCCAGCAGGGATGGGGAGAGTCTGTTTAGACAAGTGCTTCGGGGCAGGGACTGTCTCTTTTATTCTTTGTCCAGCACCTCACCCGCTGGGGATCCCACCTCATTCTCGGTCGAACCTCCCCACCCAACGAGAGTGCACACAGCTTACTAAGCTTCTGCCTGGGACCCGCTACAGGCAGGGAGATTCCTCCATCTGCGGCAGCAACTGGGCCCTCGGCAAGCCGGACGTTCCCCTCTCTCTCTCTGGCGGAATCTGCCTTTTCCAGTTTCCACCCCCCAAATCAATCAGGGTGCTTAGAACGTGCCCAGAAATTCTGGAATCATGAGGCTAAATCTATGAAAGCTTGTGAAGACCCTGGATCACAGTGAGACGGGGGCCGTTCCAAGTATCTAGAAAGCCACACGCCCCACCCATGAGCGGCCAAGCTCAGGAGTCTATAAGATCTACCTGGTGGCCCTTCTGTGTTGTCCAAAATGCAATAACTTTGCAATGCCCCGTCCGATCGCTTCCAAACTTCCAGGGATATTTCGGGGCAGCACCCTGTCGATTTGGGGGATGATCAGAAAAACTGCAGGAGTAGGGGAGAACAGCGGACACACGGAGCCCCCCACATCTGGTGGGTAGATCCCTGAGCTTTGACCAGGGCTGAATCGGCTCCAGATCAAAGAACCAGCTGAAGGCACAAAAAGGAAGTCCAAGAGATAATGGTGGAGAATGGGGCGCACAGAGCCCCTGGTGGGGGGTGGATAGGGGGCTGAGAGGAATGGGGAACCCTGAAATGGGGTGCACAGAGTCCCTGACAGAGGGGAGGAGGGGGCACAGGTAGAAGGAGCCTCCTAGGCATGTGGAATGAAGTTTCTAGTGATCCAGCCCTTTGGAGATGCCAGTGTCTTCATCAGGAGGAGGATTTCAGGCCCTAGGCCGTTCCTGTCACCCAGCACTCCCCAAATTAGGCAGGACAAAGCTTGAAGGGGCAGGGTGGAGCGTAGCAAACCTGCCATGGCCCCTGCTCAGGGAGCCCTCTCCACAGAAAAGACCCTTTTCCCATCCCTGCTGCTCTCAGCAGATCCTCATCCTAGTCACATTGGAGCCGCTGCTGCATCTTCCCTGCAAGCGGCCAGGGGACCAAAGCACTGCACGGACCTTGGCCGAATCCAGCCTCCCAACGCCCCGGGAGGAAGGCAAGTGTTACAGATGGGGAAACCGAGGCACCAAGCAGGGAAGGGACTTGCCCCAGCGAGAGGGAGGCAGAGTGCTGGGCCAGTGCACAGCCAGATACAGAAACCAGGAGTCCACACAGCGAGTCACTGGCAGAGCTGAGAACAGAACCCAGGAGTCCTGGCTTTTGATCCCCCGCTCTAACCAGCGGCAAACTCCTCCAGAACGGGGAACAGAACCCAGGAGTCCTGGCTGTCAGCTCTAAGCCAGAGAAGACACTATTCCCAGGTCCGGGAAGGAACCCAGGAGTCCTGGCTCCTGTCCCAGCCCTCCCTGCTTTACTCACTGCTCCATATTCTTTGTGGTTCCCATCCCAGGAAAAACCCGGCCCGTTTCCCCAACCCCCTCAGCCAATCACTCTAATAGCAGGTACCGACAGAGCGCGACCCACGAACCAAACCCAAATTTCTTCCAGTTGCCATCAGAAATGCTGCTCTCTGGTATTTCAAATATGCCACAGACCTCTGCAGACACCCACAGCCAGGTCATCTCAACCAGTCCTGAGCACTCAGTGAGGTCTGCAAAGAACCCAGCAGGCAGTGTAGCCTAGTGACTAGGCCTCTGGGCTGGGAACCAGGAGAGCCCAGTTCCCTTCCCAGTGTGGTCATGGACCGTGGACAACTCATTGTGCCTCAGTTTCCCCTTCCACCTATTTAGACTGCAAGCTCTTTGGGGCTGGGGCTGCCTTTTGCCAGGGGCTATTTATCCAGGGGGCCAGGTTAGAAGCCGCATCCCCTTGCTTAGGGAGCATGGTTTAGTAGCTAAGACAGAGGCCTGTGAGTCAGACCTGGGATCCACTTCCACTTCTGCCCGACTCCCTGAGCCTCCTCGAGCGAGTCACTCTCCCGTGCCTCAGTTTCCCCTGCTACCCTGTGAAAACTCTTTTCCCTTCTCGTCTGTTTTGATTCCCTGCCCCCACAGAGCTTACATGGCAAGAGACAGTGTCTCCGTCACATCCAACACACCGGGGCCCTGCTCACCTTTGGGGGCACTAGAGGAACCCAGATGATAAGGTAAAACCCACCGGGCCCAGAGCTCCCAGGGAGGAGCCCAGCCCGGCGCTAGCAGCCACTCTCCACACCCCTCCTCCCGGCCAGGAGGATGAACAACTGGGGGCAGCTGTGCAGGTGAACGTGGGGTGCAGGTCCCGGTGGGCCACGAGGGGGCTGCCACACCAAATTTCTCTGGCATGGACACACATTTGGGGCAGGGTCCACCTTTCTACTGAGGCTCCCGGGCATGTGCAGAGCAGGAGGACCGTGGGGACCTTGGTATGCAGTGGGGCAATGGGGGGCACACAGAACCCCCTTGGGAAGGGGAGACCCTGCTATGGGGGAGGGAGAATAGGGGGCATGGGGCAGAATTGGGGACCACGGGATGAGGAAAAGTGAGAGGGGGAGAGACAGAGTAGCTGGCACAGGACAGCCTGGCATTGGGGAAGGGAGCACAGACAGAAGGGGACCTTGCCATGGGGCGGGGAGGTGTGTGGCCTGAGGGGCATACAGAGCCTCTGGCATGAAGTGGGGGGGCGGGGGGGGAATAGCAAGGAATCATTCAGTCCCCAGCCAGATTCCTGCCCCCATATGCACAAGCCCAGGTCACAGCCCTCATTTCTGGCCCTCGGCAGCAGGAACCACCAGCTCCCCCCCCCCGCCCCAAAGGGCAAATCTCCAGTCCGCCCAAGACTCTGTGACATGGCAAGCCACTCAGGGCTAGTGATGGCCACTCAGGGCTAGTGATGGCCCCCCACCCTAGCCCATTCCAGCTCCCCCCCATGCAAGGCCCTGCCAGGTCCATCTCAGGGCAGAGAGATGGTTTTAAAGAAACGGGGGTGCCCCTGGGTCCCCCAGCCATATTGACTCCCTCTGTGGATCCCAGCCCAGCTGGGCCTCGCTGGTCAATTTTTAACCCAGCTGATTCAGCACAAACCCAGTGAAAGTCACCCAGAGCTCATCAACCCTGCGTGTGCCACCCCCGCCCAGAGCGACCCCCTCCCCAGCCGGGGCTACTCCCGGAAGGAGGGTGGGGCTCCCCCGAAGGAGGAAACCCGCTCTCCAACGTGAATCAACTCCAGGCACCCGATCGCCTGGGTTCTCAGGGGCGGCCAGGCCTCTCGCCGCCTGTGCCCTGGGCTGGGATCACCGCTCCCACGCCACGGTGGGCCCAGGCTGGGGGAGTGGGTGTAGGTAACCCCGGGGGGGCATCTCCCCCCCCCCCGATCTTTGGCACCGGAGAAGCCAGACCCAAGGTACAGGTGGGGGGCACAGACCAGCCTCCACCAGCAGCCAAATTCCAAGTGGGGGAAGGGGGCAGCTGCCCGCCCCCCCAGGGTCCCCTGGCATTAAGTGGAATGGGGGGGGGGCTCCAGGCTCTCTTAAAGGGGCCGGGGGGTTCTTTAGCCCTGCCTGCTCCATAGGTGGGGGGAGCCCCAAGCCCCTTCCCCGCACTCACCGGCTCTGTCCCTCTGTCCGCTCCCTCCCAGGGCTGCGATCTGGCCAGCTCCGCCTTCCCTCTCGCCCATGTGACCCGGGGAAAGCAGGTGCCTCCCTCCTCCCGCACCTGAGGCAGGTAGGCCCCGCCCCCATCTCACCTGGGCGGGGCTCACCTGAACCCCAGCGGCGTCAGCCTGGATCAAGGGGCTCCCTCTGACCCCCGTGACCCAGGGGAGCCGGCCCAGGATGCCCCAGAGAGCTGGAGATCTCCCGGGCCTATCTGTAGCCTAGGGGATCCTGCCCCCCAAGGCCCTGCTCAAGGCAAGGGGAGATCTGCTTAGCCCGCCTGAGCTCGGCTCTGGGGCAGCCACCCCCGCACCTGCCCCACCCGGAGAGGATGGAGCCTCTGTTTTCCACATGCACTTGCAGCCATAAGGTGCGCAGCCCCCCGACTGAGATCAGGGGCCCCATCGGGCCAGGCGCTGCACCGACATAGCATGAGAGAAAAGCTCTGCCCCCAAGAGCTCAGATGTTAAATATACAAAAGGTGGGAGGGGAAACTGAGGCACAGGGCGGGGTGGGGGGAGTGAGTTGCCCAGCGTCAATGGCGGAGCTGGGAGTCGAATTAAGCTCTCCTGATGCCTAGCCTCGTGCCTGATTCCACTCAATCCCATGTGCAGCTTTGCTCACATACGTAGCCCATTGGCTTCAGTGATGATTACTTGCCTGAGTAAAGCAGGTCACGCTTGCAGCAGTTAGCCAGAACAGCTGTTTTTGCGGTTGAGGCCGTAGCCTGGAGAGCTGGCTAGGGCCTGTGTGTGTGTGTCCGTCCCTTTATCTGGCACATCTCCGGTTCCCTCTTGTAACACAGCCTCTCCACCGAGAAACCCAGGAACTGCCTGCTGCTCTGCTTCATCGATTCTAAGCCCAGGAGGGACCTCAGGCTCCTGGTATCACAGGCCACCTCTCTCGCTCCACAGACGGGGAACTTCACGTGTGAGCTCCGTGAAACACCAATAATAATGACTATGTCCTTACCTGGCTCCTTCCTGCTCAAAGCGTGTTGCCAGCCTGAAAGGGTGCAGCCTCGACCCCTACCTCTGAGTGGAGAGCACTGGTATCCCCATTTGATAGAGGGGGAAAGTGAGGCACAGAACAAGGACGTGACTTGCCCAAGGTAAATCAGCAGCAGAGATGAGACTAGAACCCAGGTGTCCTGAGAGCTAGCGCACCCACTCCCCTCCTGCCTGATTCCGGGATTGATCCTACAAGTTCTACTAATTCACTGTCCCTGCAGCTCTAACCACTAGCCCACACTCTGTCCTAGAACTGGAGATAGAACCCAGCAGTCCTAATTCCCAGCCCCCCTGCTCTAACCACTAGGCCCCACTCCCAGCCTTGGGAGTAGAACCCAGGAGCCCTGACTTCCTCTATCTCTTGCTTTCCCTCGCTAACCTGCCTCCCCCTAGACACCTGCTGCCCCGCAGCATCTGACTCAGGCTCCCACAGGCTCAGAGCCCACGCTGGGATTCCTAATGGAATCATGACCCCTGCCGGGGGAGAGTCCATAAACCCCAGCAACCAGGCCAGAGGGGAGCCAGCCGTGCCAGGCAGCGGGCAAACGGCCCCTGCAGACCGACTTGGCGCTCAGAGGCAGCCGCTTTGCCAGGAAGCCCTTTACTGCTCCCCCCGCGACATTCCTGGGTGAGAAAGCTGCTGCTTTCCTGGCCAGAATGGAATTTAGCTAAGCTAGAGTTATAAGCCTCTTGAACCCACTTGAGGACAGGGCTGAGCCTAGATCGGATCTCTCCCTGGGGGCTGGGCTTTGGCACTTCCCTGGAGTGCAGGGGGCCAGATCCTGCTCTTGCCTCCAATGATAAAAACCCAGATCAACCGCCCCTCACAGCCCCCGGATTAGGGCTCTTGTTTACGGGGAACTCAACCCATAGAGCCAGAGGGGTTAATCATTCAGCTGCAGCTAGATCAATTTCCCAGTAGCATAGGCAGGATGGAGCAGTGATTACTGCACTAGCTTGGGATGCAGGAGACCAAGACTCAGTTCCTTGCTTGGGCACGGATGCCCCATGCCTCAGTTTCCCTGTTTGTGTGTGTGTCGTGTAAGAGCACTTCTCTGAGACTGTCAGATACTCGGGGGGGAGCGGGTCATCTGAGCACATTAGACAGAGAGCAGCTGGTGCACAACGTGTTAAAGACGATGGTTTCCCTTGGACTACGGGGATGTTTGGCTGAGAGGCTGCAGCGCGGCCTAATGGGTGAGCAACTGGGGTCTTTAGGGCTGGATTTTGTTCTCAGCCTTGGGTGGGGAGGGTGATCTGGTTAAAATGGCGGGGGGGGGGCAGTGGGGATTAGAAGCCAGGACTCCTGGGTTCTATTCCTAGTTCTAGGAGGAGAGTGGGGCCTAGTGGTTAAAGCCAGGAGCTAGGCTCTCCCTGGCTCTAGGAGTGGAGGGTGATCTAGTAGGTTAGAGTAACGGGGAGGCAGTGGGAGTCAGGACACCTGGGTTTTAACCCAGGGGTGGGGGGAGCATGGGTCTAGTGGCTAAAGTAGGGGAGAATATGAGTCAGAGCACCTGGGTTCTAGCCCCAACTCTGCTACTGATTTTTTTTGTGCAAGTGACTTTCCCTGTCTGTGCCTCAGTTTCCCCCTCTGTACACCAGTGCTGGCGACCCTCCTTTGCAAAACGCTTTGAGATCCATGGAGGATGCGAGATGCTATAAGAGTGGAGTCTGACTGTGCCCCTAGTTTGCTCTGCCAGTGTTTCTCTGCTAGGACCCAGAAAGTCCAGGCTAAGGGACCAATCACTCTCCGATCTGAGCACAGACCCAGCATAAATCCATTTACTTCCATGAGGTTCCTCCAGATTTACACCAGTGTCGATGAGTCCAGCATTAGGCCTTTCCTCTTGAACCCTGCTAGCACAGTTGCCGTGAATGGAAGCCAGTGGTGCTACAAGCCACATTTTCCTTGTGGTCTGTGGCCAGGCAAACAGCCCGTCAGACCATGCTGGCGTTAGACTGCTGCTAGCCAGGGGTGGATCAAACAAGCCATGAAAGGCTCCGTCCCTCCTTCCCAGCAGCCCATCATCCTGAACCTCGCTACTCCTAATTCACTCCTCTTGAAGTTCCCGTGTGGTGCGATCTGCAGAGAGCTGGCAGCTCAGGAGGGGCTGGCTCACTTTTTTGATTTCCGCTTGCTGACTTGCAGGAAGCGAGAGCTTGGGGAGGAAGAGGAAGCGGAAGCCTGATTTGGAGGATAAGTTGTGAGGCTCCGCCCTCAAGAGAGCTGCTTTCCATTCCCAGCTCTTGGGATGAGTGAGTCGTGTGATTGCACCATGCCTCAGTTTCCCCATAATCCTTCCTTGGTCTCATTCGATTGTCAGTTCTTGGGGGAGGGGACACTGACTGTCTCCCTGTGGGTGCCCTTTCACTTGGAATAAGGGTAGTGTCAGCTAACAGGAGGTCAGATCCATGGCCGTTTGTAATGTTCACATGAGTTAGAGACTATGGGGGTTTCCTAGGGTTTACCTTGTCCTGATAACGCATGTGAGAACTACAAACCCCAGCTCTGCCTTGTGTTAGCCAAAAATAATCCTTAGCTCTCCTTGTCAGTAGAGCCCAAGGCGCTTTACAAAGGAAAGCAGGAGCATTAGCCTCATTTTACAGACAGGGAAACTGAGGCATAGAGCAGCCCTGTCCCAGGGTATGCCACAAGGCCAAAACCCACACCTCAGAAGTCCTAGTCTAGTATTCCATCCACTAGGCCATACTGCCTCTCCAAGAACACAGTTTTCTTCTGAGTGAAGACAAGGCCTATGTGAATGTGCAGCCCCCTGCACCATGGGGCGCTGATCTCAGCTGGGTTCTAGAGGTGAAAAATAACGCACCTAATTAACAACATTCAAGGAAATACCTGCCCACTGTTATCTTTCTATGCCACAAGGAACTGCCACCATAATCTGTATTACCCCAGTCACAGCCCAGCATCCCGTTGTGCCAGGAGCTGTGCATTATTTATTAGGTGTATTAGGGTAGCTCTTAGGAGCCCCAGTCACGGCCCAGCACCCTGTTGTGCCAGGCGCTGTACATTATTTACTAGGCATATTATGGTAGCTCCTAGGAGCCCCAGTCACGGCCCAGCACCCCATTGTGCCAGGTGCTGTACAAACACAACTCAAAGACAGTCCCCCCATCCGCCCCGAGTTGCCAATCTGTCTATAAGACAAGAGATAACACATGGAGACAGACAGACAGACAGTGGGAGCACAAGGAAACAATTCAGTACCGGTCAGCGGACACACACTGGTCTCAGCATGCCCGCAGCCTGACCTTTGTCCGGATTTCTGGAGGCATCCCAGGTCAGGGGAGTTTTAAGGAGGCGTCTGAAGTCGGACAACGTGGTAACTTGGCAGATGTTTATGGGGAGCAGCTCCCAAGCGCAAGAGGTAGCAGGGGAACCAGCATGAAGGCCCAGATCCTTGAAAACATTTAACTGCCATGGGTATTCGGTGCCTAAATCCCCGTGAGGATCTGGGCCGCAGGGGCATGTTGAAAACTACTGTAGGCAGTAGGTGATGGAGGCTGGAGTCACGGGCTGATCGGTGGCGGGAGCCGGCCGAAGGAGATGGCCAGAAAATAATCGGTGTAATAAGATGTGGTGCGCACTCTGGGAAAATCAAAGAGAGCTGTGGCTCGAAGCCCATGCTTTCTGCCTGGACAAGCCAAGAGGCCAGGTAATCCGTGCCCCTGGGGGATTGCTCTGGGCTAAGAGCTGCTGAGGAAGTGCAGCTAGCAGGGAGCATTGTTGGCTACAGGGTAAAACCATTTGCAAAGGAAGGTAAACACTGAAGGTAATAGCCAGCACAGCTGCCAGCGCTTCCCCCAGCTGATGCACAAAGCTGGAGCCGCCAGAAGGCTTTGTGTAAAACAGGAGGGTACTGTGATTAAAAGTCAGGACGCCTGGGTTCTCTTTCCAGCTGCGGGTGTGGAGTGGGGTCTCAGAGCGAGGGGGGTGGGCATCAGGATTCTTGGGTTCTCTTTCCAGCTGTGGGTGTGAAGTGGGGTCTCGGAGCGAGGGAGGGGGGGGTGAGCATTAGGACTCCTGGGTTCTCTTTCCAGCTGCGGGTGTGGAGTGGGGTCTCGGAGCGAGGGGGTGGGCATCAGGATTCCTGGGTTCTCTTTCCAGCCGCGGGTGTGGAGTGGGGTCTCGGCATGAGGGGGTGGGCATCAGGATTCCTGGGTTCTCTTTCCAGCTGTGGGTGTGGAGTGGGGTCTCAGAGCGAGGGGGTGGGCATCGGGACTCCTGGGTTCTCTTCCAGCTGTGGGTGTGGAGTGGGGTCTCAGAGCGAGGGGGTGGGCATCAGGATTCCTGGGTTCTCTTTCCAGCTGTGGGTGTGAAGTGGGGTCTCGGAGCAAGGGAGGGGGGGTGAGCATTAGGACTCCTGGGTTCTCTTTCCAGCTGCGGGTGTGGAGTGGGGTCTCGGAGCGAGGGGGTGGGCATCAGGATTCCTGGGTTCTCTTTCCAGCCGCGGGTGTGGAGTGGGGTCTCGGCATGAGGGGGTGGGCATCAGGACTCCTGGGTTCTCTTTCCAGCTCTGGGTGTGGAGTGGGGTCTCGGAGCGAGGGGGTGGGCATCAGGATTCCTGGGTTCTCTTTCCAGCTGTGGGTGTGGAGTGGGGTCTCAGAGCGAGGGGGTGGGCATCAGGACTCCTGGGTTCTCTTTCCAGCTGTGGGTGTGAAGTGGGGTCTCGGAGCGAGAGGGGGGGGGTGAGCATTAGGACTCCTGGGTTCTCTTTCCAGCTGCGGGTGTGGAGTGGGGTCTCGGAGCGAGGGGGTGGGCATCAGGATTCCTGGGTTCTCTTTCCAGCCGCGGGTGTGGAGTGGGGTCTCGGCATGAGGGGGTGGGCATCAGGATTCCTGGGTTCTCTTTCCAGCTGTGGGTGTGGAGTGGGGTCTCAGAGCGAGGGGGTGGGCATCGGGACTCCTGGGTTCTCTTCCAGCTGTGGGTGTGGAGTGGGGTCTCAGAGCGAGGGGGTGGGCATCAGGATTCCTGGGTTCTCTTTCCAGCTGTGGGTGTGAAGTGGGGTCTCAGAGCGAGGGGGTGGGTGGGCATCAGGACTCCTGGGTTCTCTTTCCAGCTCTGGGTGTGGAGTGGGGTCTCGGAGCGAGGGGGTGGGCATCAGGATTCCTGGGTTCTCTTTCCAGCTGTGGGTGTGGAGTGGGGTCTCAGAGCGAGGGGGTGGGCATCAGGACTCCTGGGTTCTCTTTCCAGCTGTGGGTGTGAAGTGGGGTCTCGGAGCGAGGGAGGGGGGGTGAGCATTAGGACTCCTGGGTTCTCTTTCCAGCTGCGGGTGTGGAGTGGGGTCTCGGAGCGAGGGGGTGGGCATCAGGACTCCTGGGTTCTCTTTCCAGCTGCGGATGTGGAGTGGGGTCTCAGAGCGAGGGGGTGAGCATCAGGACTCCTGGGTTCTCTTTCCAGCTGCGGGTGTGGAGTGGGGTCTCGGAGCGAGGGGGTGGGCATCAGGATTCCTGGGTTCTCTTTCCAGCTGCGGATGTGGAGTGGGGTCTCGGAGCGAGGGAGGGGGGGTGAGCATTAGGACTCCTGAGTTCCCTTTCCAGCTGTGGGTGTGGAGTGGGGTCTCGGAGCGAGGGGGTGGGCATCAAGATTCCTGGGTTCTCTTTCCAGCTGTGGGTGTGGAGTGGGGTCTCGGAGCGAGGGGGGGGGGGTGAGCATTAGGACTCCTGGGTTCTCTTTCCAGCTGTGGGTGTGGAGTGGGGTCTCGGAGCGAGGGGGTGGGCATCAGGACTCCTGGGTTCTCTTCCAGCTGTGGGTGTGGAGTGGGGGTCTCAGAGCGAGGGGGTGGGCATCAGGACTCCTGGGTTCTCTTTCCAGCTGCGGGTGTGGAGTGGGGTCTTGGAGCGAGGGAGGGGGGGTGAGCATTAGGACTCCTGGGTTCTCTTTCCAGCTGTGGGTGTGGAGTGGGGTCTCGGAGCGAGGGGGTGGGCATCAGGACTCCTGGGTTCTCTTTCCAGCTCCGGTTGTGGAGTGGGGTCTCAGAGCGAGGGGGTGGGCATCAGGACTCCTGGGTTCTCTTTCCAGCTGTGGGTGTGAAGTGGGGTCTCGGCGTGAGGGGGTGGGGATCAGGATTCCTGGGTTCTCTTTCCAGCTGTGGGTGTGGAGTGGGGTCTCAGAGCGAGAGGGTGGGTGGGCATCAGGATTCCTGGGTTCTCTTTCCAGCTGTGGGTGTGGAGTGGGGTCTCGGAGCGAGGGGGTGGGCATCAGGACTCCTGGGTTCTCTTTCCAGCTGCGGGTGTGGAGTGGGGTCTCGGAGTGAGGGGGTGGGCATCAGGATTCCTGGGTTCTCTTTCCAGCTGTGGGTGTGAAGTGGGGTCTCGGAGCGAGGGAGGGGGGGTGAGCATTAGGACTCCTGGGTTCTCTTTCCAGCTGCGGGTGTGGAGTGGGGTCTCGGAGCGAGGAGGTGGGCATCAGGACTTCTGGGTTCTCTTTCCAGCTGTGGGTGTGGAGTGGGGTCTCGGCATGAGCGGGTGGGCATCAGGACTCCTGGGTTCTCTTTCCAGCTGCGGGTGTGGAGTGGGGTCTCAGCATGAGCGGGTGGGTATCAGGACTCCTGGGTTCTCTTTCCAGCTGTGAGTGTTGTCACGGAGTCCCCGGGCGATGCTCTGGAACAGCTCCCCACAAAGCCAGTCAGGACTTTGGGGAGCCTCCTCTCCCTCGGAGCAGACTTGTTCAGGGCAAGAAGCTCACACGTCTTCACCTCCTGGGTCTCTCCTTGGAGCATTCAGCATCCTCTGCCCCTCCGTGTGCTTCCCACAGCGAGTCCACCCAGGCGGGGTCCTGGGGAAGCCACAGGGTTCTGCACCCCCACTTTGCAGTCAGACGTGACTCTTAGCCAGCAAAACAGAGGTTTATTCGATGACAGGAACAGGGTCTAAAACAGAGCTTGTAGATACAGCGAACCGGACCCCTCGGCCGGGTCCATTCTGGGGGGCAGTGAGCCAGACCCCTAGGTCTGCACTTCACTCCTTGTCCCCAGGCAGCTCCAGACTAACTCCCCCTCCAGCCCCTTTCCCGGGCCAGGAGGTCACCTGATCCCTTTGTCTTCAACACTTTCAGTTGGCACCTTTGCAGGGGAGGGGCCCAGGCCATCAGTTGCTAGGAGACAGAGTGCCAGGCATTTATGTTCACTGGCCCTTTGCTCTGCAGCAACCTTATCCCACCACCTAGATACTTAAGAACTGCCTAGGGGACACTGAGGCACCAACACACTATTCAGAGCAAACATTAAAACAGTCCCAGTTCGTCACAGGTGTGAAGTGCGGTCTCGGCGTGAGGGGGTGGGCATCAGGATTCCTGGGTTCTCTTTCCAGCTGCGGGTGTGGAGTGGGGTCTCGGTGCAAGGGGGTGGGCATCAGGACTCCTGGGTTCTCTTTCCAGCAGTGGGTGTGGAGTGGGGTCTCGGCGCGAGGGGGTGGGCATCAGGACTCCTGGGTTCTCTTTCCAGCAGTGGGTGTGAAGTGGGGTCTCGGCGCGAGGGGGTGGGCATCAGGACTCCTGGGTTCTCTTTCCAGCAGTGGGTGTGAAGTGGGGTCTCGGAGTGAGAGTGTGGGCATCAGGACTCCTGGGTTCTATTCCCGGGTCAGGGGAGTGGGATCTGATGGCTAGAGTAGGGACGGTGGCTGGGAGTCAGAACCTCTGGGTTCCTTTCTCTGCTTAGAGATGGGAATAGGGTCTAGTGCTTAGAGCAGACTGCAGGGATGCACACCAGGACTCCTAGCTTCAACTCTGCCAACACCTCTATGCATGACCCTAGGCTCGTCCCCCGCCGTACCTCAGTTTCCCCACCTGTAGAACGAGTACAGTCAAGCTGCTCCACCAAGGTTTGCCATGCGCGTGGGATCGTGCTGCTAGGGGACTGCAAGACCCCCCCCGCCCCCGTTTCTGGAGGAGAGGGGGAGACCTCATGAGTGCCCCTGCCGCTTTAAGACCCAATGTGCGTCATCCTGGCCCTGGCTGTTATCCCCGCCCGGCGGCCGAAGGGTTAACAGCGGCTCGCCGGCCGCCTGGCTCTGTAGCGCTGCGAACAGCTTGGAGGGGGGCAGGAGGCGACTCCACCAATCAGGAGCTGGGAGGAAGCAGCCCCGGGGGGATGATATTTGGTTTCACGTCTGCCTTCTGCGTCCGAATTGAGGCGGGAGGGTGTACATGCATTATTTCAGTGGGACCTGTCTAATTTCCCCTTCTCCTCCATGGGTCCTGCCAAACCGCCCCGCAGGGGGAACAAAACGCCCCATTCAGGGCATTGCCAGGGGACTTGCGACAGCAGGGATTAGACCCATTTATGAAATCGTGGCACCAGCAGCAGGCATGAAACTTTGAAGCCCCCGTGACCAGCTAATGCACTGCACAGGGATTAGCTTGGGTGTCAGCAACCGGGGTGCAGGGAGGTGGGCTGGGCAGCCTTCGCTGCCACCAAGAGCAGCATGCAGGCTGGCTCCCTCGCAGGTGTCAGGCGGGTGATGGGGGTCCTACCTGCCTCGCGACTTGCATGGGAGTTTGGGCCTTGGCAAGTGAGGCCTGGATGTGTTCCCAAGGGTGGGGTGAGCTGAGGCTGTGTGAAGGCAGGTGGAGCCATGCAGTGATGAAGCCTTTAGCCTTGCATTTCAGCACAGTTGTTGTGCCTGAGCCCAGAGGTGGCTGCATTTCAGTGCTGAGTGAGTGATCTTTGTGCAACGTCGCTGTGTGGCTGTTAAATAGCTGCCGTGCCCCACCCCAGAGGTGGCTGCATTTCAGCATAGGACAAGTGATCTGCATATGTCCTCTTTGCTGTGCACCTGATAATTAGCTGTCATGTCCCACCCCAGAACAGGCTACATTTCAGTGCTAAGCAAGCAATCTGTGTGCAGTTTGACTGTAAAGCAGCTGCCAGGTCCCACCCGTGAAGTGGCTGCATTTCAGCACTGAGCAAGTGACCCTCATCCACCACGCCTCATCCCACAAAAGGCTGTATTTCAGCTTTGGCAAGTTATCTCTATGTAGTTCTGCTATGCGGCTGTTAAACCACAGCTGTAGCCCACCCTAGAGGTGGCTTCATTGCTGGGGCAAGAGTGGTGCTCTCTGTGACTCATTTTGCTTGTGCAAAGTGTTTTGGGATGGGAAGTGTGACATTTCCAGTGCAAGGGACTTTGCACGAAGTTGCATTTCAAGAGAGAACGGAATCAGGATTGCGGCCCACCCTCCTAGATGTCAGGTTTCAGCGTAGCAGCCGTGTTAGTCTGTATCCCCAAAAAGAACAGGAGTACTTGGGGCACCTTAGAGACTAACACATTTATTAGAGCAAGAGCTTTCATGGGCTACAGCCCACTTCATCAGATGCATGCAGTGAAAATACAGTAGTAAGAATTAAAAATTTTATTAAAATAAATGTTTGAAATGAAATATACACAGGTTGAGAGGGAAGGTACTGTACATCTGGGGTCAGGCTTGGGTTATGCGGGTTACAGACATGGGGGTTACAGATATCATTTGCAAGGATGGAAAAAATACATACATATCGCATAACCGGCATAGACTCAGATTGGGGTGCAGGAGTTTTTAAGGCGTCAGTGAATAAGTAGGTTCGGGTTCGCCACCCATGAAATGAATAAGGAGTCCAAGTCAGTATCGGTGAAGCGGATAGTTACATGGGTGGGGTGCGTCCCTTGGTCGCTCAGGGAAGGAAGTGGGTTATTTCCCTGGTCGGCTGTCTCAATTATTCAGTGTGGTATTGGCGGTGTCCGGTGATGTGTTCGATATAAATGTCTCTGGACCACCTGATGGCGTTGGACACCATGAGCTGTCTCATGAGCTGGGCATAGCGTCAACCAACCCCACATGCTCTCAGAACCGGCTCATTGCGGGGGTCCCATGAGCCCAGGGCTCCCACGATCAGGGCGTGTACCTGGACTTCATAGCCCTGGGCTCTCAGGGTCTCAGCCAGCGGGGCATACTTCGACTTCTTCCGTGCTCTGGCCTCGTGGAAGGCAGGGGACTGGTTTTCGAAGGGCACCGTGACGTCTACCAGGAGGACCTTCTTCTTTTTTGCGTGGGCCCCGGGGCAAATTGCCCCTCTTCCCCGCCCCTCCCGGGCAGCCCTGAAGTGTTCTCCAACTGGTTTTTGAATGTTATAATTCTTGATGTCTGACCTGTGTCCATTTATTCTTTTGCGTAGAGACTGTCTGGTTTTCCCAATGTACATGGCAGGGGGGCATTGCTGGCACGTGATGGCTTATATCACATTGGTAGATATAACAGCTGGGCTGTTCCTGACCGAGATTCAGAACAACCAACAAAGACGTCCTCCCTGTTCCGGGATTTGCTCTGAGCCCTGCAGCTGCTGGCCCCTGGACTGTGGGGGTTTAGTCTGTGCTGGGTGGATAACCATGCGGTGCGGATCTGACCCATACAGCTCCTTGTTGTGGGCCTCAGGCTGGCAACAGCAGGTGGTTTAAGGAGCTCCCCGTTTTGGGAGATTCTTGCTCCATTTTCCCGACCTGAAATGCAAACGTAACTGGGGACATGGTCCAGGGTTAATGCAGGCGGCGACATCCACCCAATGGGGCACGTCCCCAGCTGGTGTCAATGGGCATCACACCGTTGGCATCAATGGGACCAGACCCCCACTGGTGTCAATGCGCGTCGCTCCATTGGAGTCAATAGGGCCAGATCCCCTGCTGGTGTAAATGGGTGTCGCTCCATTGGAGTCAATTGGGCCAGATACCCCGCTGGTGTAAATGGATGTCACTCCATTGGCGTCAATACGGCCAGATCCCCCGCTGGTGTAAATGGATGTCACTCCATTGGCGTCAATAGGGCCATATTCCCCCACTGGTGTAAATGGGTGTTGCTTATTGGAGTCAATAGGGCCAGATCCCCCACTGGTGTAAATGGATGTTGCTTCATTGGAGTCAATAGGGCCAGATTCCCCACTGGTGTAAATGGATGTCACTCCATTGGAGTCAATAGGGCCAGATCCCCAGCTAGTGTAAATGGGTGTCGCTCCATTGGAGTCAATAGGGCCAGATCCCCTGCTGGTGTAAATGGACGTTGCTCCACTGGCGTCAAATAGGGCCAGATCTCCCGCTGGTGTAAATGGATGTCACTCCATTGGCATCAATAGGGCCAGATCTCCCACTGGTGTAAATGGGTGTCACCCCATTGGCGTCAATAGGGCCAGATCCCCTGCTGGTGTAAATGGATGTGGCTCTGTTCACAGTGAAGCTGGGCTGATTTGCACCCGCTGTGGATCTGGCCCAGCATCTCAAGCTCTGTGCACCCTGGGGTGTGAAAGGAGTCAGCTGAGCAGGGACGACCCCACCAGCCAAGCCCTACGTGCCCATCCCCGATGGGCCTCAATGCTTCTGCCCATAGAGGACCCTTTCTCTGGGCAAGCCGGGCCTCTGGTGTCCCTGGCCCATGAGGGCCATGGCCTCTCCGCTGTGGCTGCTAGCGCAGAGCTCAGCTAGCATTGATCACAGGGGGGCAAGCTGAGCTGAGGCCCCCCAGGTTTGTTTCACATGCAGGCTGCCATGCAGCTGTGGGCTGGGAACAATCCTGTATCCCTTACTATGAGCCCAGCGTGAATGTCTCCACAACATGCTCTTTATCCAAAGGGCACATTCCCTGGTCACATAGAGAGACAGTGGCAGAGCCAGGAATGGAACCCAGGAGTCCTGGTTTCCAGTCCTATCCTGCTGTAACCACTAGACCCCACTCTCCTCCTGGAGTTGGCACCCAGCCCCCTGCTCTGACCACTAGCCCATACCCCCTTTCCAGAGCTGAGGATAGGATCCAGGAGTCCTGTCTCTTGGACCGCCCCCCTGCTCTAACCACTACTGCCTGCCCCCCAAACTGGGGATAGGACCAAGGAATCCTGACTCCCAGACCCCTGCTCTAACCACTAGCACCCAGGACCAGCGGTAGAGTTTTTCGCACCCTAGATGCACAGCCATTTCACCACCCCGCGCGCCGCTTCCGCGGCTCCGGTGGAGCTGCCGCAGCCATTTCTGCGGAGGGTCCGTTGGTCTGCGGCTCCGGTGGAGCTGCCGCAGCAGTGCCTGCGGGAGATCCACCGGAGCCATGCGGGACCAGCGGACCCTCCGCAGACATGCCTGCGTCAGCTCCACCAGAGCCGTGGACTAACGGACCCTCCACAGGCACGACTGCGGCAAGTCCACCGGAGCTGCCTGCCACCCCCCTGGGAAAATGCCACCACCCAAAAATCCTGGCACCCTACGCGATTGCCTAGTTCGCCTCAATGGAAGCGCCGGCCCTGCTAGCGCCCACTTCCCTCCCAGAGCTGGAGATAGGACCCAGGAGTCCTGGCTCCCAGCTCTAACCGCTAGCATCCATTCCCCTCCCAGAGCTGGAGGCAGGACCCAGGAGTCCTGGCTCCCAGCTCTAACCACTAGCATCCACTCCCCTCCCAGAGCTGGAGATAGGACTCAGGAGCGCTCGCTCCTAACACTCCCCCCCGCTCTAACCACTAGCTCCCACTTCTCTCCCAGAGCTGGGGATAGGACCCAGGAGTCCTGGCTCCTTGTTAGCTTTCCCTGGCATCGGAGAGCTCCTAGCAGAATGGGGAAGGCTGCAGCCTGTCAGAGGGGCCCAGGACTCCTGGGTTCCACATCCCCCCCGAGCCGTAGGCCAGCGGGTGCCGACGTGGGAAGTGGCGGGGGCGGAGGGAGGGGTTTGGGGGCGGAGGAAACAATCTCCGTGGGAGGCGACGCCAACCAGCGCACTGTGCCATGCCCTTGTGCTGGCGGCGCGGCTCTTCGCGGAGCCGCCTGGCAGGGATCGCGCCGCCCCAGGCGGGAGCGGAGCCCCGGGCTGCCCGCACTGAGGCCATGCAGCGCCGGGCCGCACCACCCAGCCCCAGCGCCCGGGGAGGGGCCCGGAGGCGCTGAGACCCCAGCGCTGGAGCCTGGCGTGCAGGGCCCCCCCCAGCCCCGGGGCTTAGCGGGGGGCAGCGCCATGCGGGGGGCCCGGGATGAGGGCCCGGCGCTGTGCCCGGAGAGCCGGGACCCCGAGCGCCAGAAGCGCTGGGCCGAGCTCTTCGACCAGCTGGACACCAACCAGGACGGGCGGGTGGACATCAACGAGCTGCGGGAGGGGCTGGCGCGGATGGGCATGAATGCCAGCTCCCGAGCTGAACAGGTGAGCGGGGCGGGGCCCCTGCCGCCGGGGGGCTCCTCGCTGGCCGGGAGTGGCACAGCTTCACTGGCCAGTGGGGAAACTGAGGCATGGAGTAAGGGGACGTGCCCAGGGTCATGCAGTGAATCAGTAGCAGAGCTGGGAATAGACCCCAGGCGTTCTGGCTCCCAGCCCCCATTGCTCTAACCCACCAGGCCCCCCACACACACACTGAGGATGGAACCCAGGAGTTCTGGCTCCCAGCCCCCATTGCTCTAACCCACCAGGCCCCCCACACACACACTGAGGATGGAACCCAGGAGTTCTGGCTCCCAGCCCCCATTGCTCTAACCCACCAGACCCCCACCTCCCCCTCCACACTGAGGATAGAACCCAGGAGTTCTGGCTCCCAGCCCCCATTGCTCTAACCCACCAGGCCCCCCACACACACACTGAGGATGGAACCCAGGAGTTCTGGCTCCCAGCCCCCGTTGCTCTAACCCACCAGACCCCCACCTCCCCCTCCACACTGAGGATAGAACCCAGGAGTTCTGGCTCCCAGCCCCCATTGCTCTAACCCACCAGGCCCCCCCACACACACTGAGGACAGAACCCAGGAGTTCTGGCTCCCAGCCCCCATTGCTCTAACCCACCAGGCCCCCCCCCCCACACACTGAGGATAGAACCCAGGAGTTCTGGCTCCCAACCCCCATTGCTCTAACCCACCAGACCCGCCCCCCCTCCGCACTTGGAACAGAACCCAGGAGTTCAGGGTCCCAGTTCCCTCCTGCTCTAACCATTAGACCCCACTGCTTCCCATTTTGATACCTCCTGAACTCTGCCTGGGAAGTGATGGGTCTCTAATGTGGGGCTGGAAAGTCCTGCCCTCCCCACTCCCCCTGCCCTGGGCAGCAGGAGCAAGAGGCAGAACTGGGGATGGACAGTGACACTGGGAGCTACTCCCCCATCTTCCGCCTCCCAGCTCCCTTGCTGAGATGGGGCGAAGCGGGAACCCCGCCTGCTCTGTCCCACTGATATTCAGGGGGCCCCAGTGTCTCTCAGCAGTGCGGACTGCTCAGCCCTGGGCCTGGGTTCTCCAGCTGGGAGATGTTGCTTTGGCTTCCGCGTGCCAATGCATCCAGGAGTGGATGGGCATTGGGGTCATGGGGTGCAAGGGGGGGATCCCCTCTCCCCCAGCCCCTAAGATTTTGACCACATTAGCTATCAGAGTCCCCTCCCGTGGTGCGACAGCGCCCGCCTGTGAGGCGGGACACCTGGGGCTCAGTGAGTGGGAAGATGGACCCCCCCCATCTTGCATGCAAGCAGGGACATGCTTGACTGAGGGTACACAGGTGTACATGCACCCCAGCCTGCGTGGCAGGCACACACACGTGCACGTGACCACACGCATGATGGCGTGCACCTGCGCAGCTGTCCGCACACGAACACGCGTGGGGCATCTGAGCATGCACACGAGCTGTACATGGACCTGGGCACCCGTGTGTGAGGGACATGCACGGGTGTTTTCATGGAGGGAAGCGGGGGGACATGAGTCCACACTCACGTGTATATGGACACGCATACCCAGGAGTCCTGGCTTCCTGTCTCCCCTGCTCTTACCCACCAGGTGCCCTTCCCCTCCCAGAGGTGGGCATGGAACCCAGAAGTCCTGGAGTCTCCTTGCTAGACGTTTGTCCAGAAAGTGCTCCCTTGTCTTTGGGGTATTTCGGTCTTTGCTTGGGGTCCCCCTAGCTTTACCCATGGGGGAGGGGGGCATTCTACTATCCCACAAACCCCAGGAGGGTGTGCAAATGTGCGTGTGTGCACATCTGTTCCTGCATGAGCTGCCCCATGCGTGGCTGCAACCCATAGGTGAGTCTGCCTGTTCCTCCACATGCAAGCCCATGTCTGTGCAGCCATGTGCCCTCGTGCAAACGTGTGCCCTCGTGCATGTGCTGCTGTGTTCTCTTGCACATGTGCTTTATGGCCCTGCCTGGGGGTGCCCTCATGCCTGCGTGTGCCCATGTGTCCTCGGGCATGCGTGGGCATGGTCACGTGCAAGCGTGTGCGTGTCCCCGTGCACACACTTCTGTGCCTGTAGGCGGTCCAATCTGCCAGGCCCACCCTGCAGCGGCGGGGGGGTGGGGAGGACTCGACAGGGCTTTTCCGGCTTGGATTGACCCTGGGGTGGGCTGGGTCCATTCTGCACCCCCAGTTCTGCCCCCCCCCGGCTCCAGCCAATGGGTTCGGCGGGAGTGGCCGGGGGCCCCTCTGCTTAGAAAGCCCAGTGTCAGGGGAAACGGAGCTGGGGGGGTCTGAATGAAACATACAAACATGGGGAGGTATAAATAGGCCCCGACTCACATCTCCGGGCTTATGTTTAGTCTGTTGCTCGTGGCCTCTTTACTGTCACAGGACTGCAGAGCCGCTGGATTCCCCCCACTCCGATCCCTGAGCGTTCTGCCAAAGTCACACCGGGAGCTGGTGGCAGTGATAGGACTAGAACCCAGGAGTCCTGACTCCCAGCCCCCTGCTCTGACCACTAGCTCCTACTCCCTTCTCAAGGCTGGGAATAGAACCCAGGAGTCCTGACTCCCAATACTTCCCACTTCCCTCCCAGGGTTTGTGACAGAGCCCAGGAGTCCTCACCCCACCCCTGCTCTAACCACTAGCTCCTACTCCCTTCCCAAAGCTGGGAATAGAACCCAGGAGTCCTGACTCCCAATACTTCCCACTTCCTTCCCTGGGTTTGTGGCAGAGCCCAGGAGTCCTCACCCCACCCCTGCTCTGACCACTAGCTGCTACTCCCCTCCCAAAGCTGGGAATAGAACCCAGGAGTCCTGACTCCCAGCCCCTTGCTCTGACCACTAGCTCCTACTCCCCTCCCAAAGCTGGGAATAGAACCCAGGAGTCCTGACTCCCAATACTTCCCACTTCCTTCCCTGGGTTTGTGACAGAGCCCAGGAGTCCTCATCCCACCCCTGCTCTGACCACTAGCTCCTACTCCCCTCCCAAAGCTGGGAATAGAACCCAGGAGTCCTGACTCCTAATACTTCCCACTTCCTTCCCTGGGTTTGTGACAGAGCCCCAGAGTCCTGACTCCCAGCCCCCTGCTCTAACCACTAGACTCTACTCTCCCTCCCAAAGCAGGGAATCGAACCCAAGAGTCCTGACTCCCCATCCCCTTACTCCAGGCTCTGAATTACCTAATTTCCAGCCTGTCATGATTGCACGTGCCTGGAATGCCTCACGGAACAAGTGCCCAAGCTGTGCCCTCACATCCGCCCCCGGCCCGCCGCCCGTCTCCTCAGCCTCTCACATGAGCGGCTGGGACGTGCAAGCGAGCCGGACCGGCATGTGGAATGTAAACAGAACAAGCCGAAAATAGCTGAGCCCGATCCAGGCCTGAACCGTGTCCTAATAACGAGGGACACGTGGCAAAGCCAGAGAGGCCAGCGTGGGACTGTTGGTTCTGGTCACCTGGGCCAGGGACCCCTGCCCCGCCACAAGGTCCCGGTGGGGTGTGGGAAGAGCACAGAGGGCTCATATCCAAGCCCTGTTTTGGACACTGGTGCTTGGGGCCCAGTGGAATCCAGATCCAAACCTAACCCAGTTCTGGAGTCCTGGGCAAGGGGCAGTATGGGTCAGCGGTTAGGGCACAGGACTGTCGGCTAGAGGAGGGGCATCTGGGAACAGGACTCCTGGGTTCTATACCGAGCTCTGGGAGGGGACTGGTGATCAGAGTGCAGTTTGGGGGTGTCTGGACTCCTGGATTCTCTTCCTGGGCCAAGTCCCTGCCCTGCTTTGTGCCTCAGTTTCCCTTGGTGGAAGTAGGGATCCTGGCACTTTGTAGAGCTGGGTTTTGCATGGTGGCGGAGACCTCCCCTGTGACCCTGGGAACGTTTGGGTTGGCCAGAGGCCAGATGTGTGAGAGGTGGCATCAGCTCAGGTACAATAACCGCTCTGTCATTGTCAGGGGGAGACATTCCCAGGGGCACAGGGCCTTGGCTTTTCCAGCACGGGCCCCGGGCCACCCCCCTGCCCCTGCCTGGTGCGCATCAGCTGGATGGGGCTGCCTGGAGCTCCCTACGGGTGGGTAACACCACCCCCCAGGGCAGGGGGGCAATTTCCTGCAGTTGGCATCCCGGTGCATGGGAATCTGCCCTGCAAACGCTCTGCTCGCACGAGCATCCTTGCACACTCAGCTCACTCACAACCTTGCACGCTCACCTTCCCGCATACCTGCGCTTGCACACAGTAACACATGCAACCAATATGATATTTCCTTGGGGGGATACACACCCTCTCATCCTCCCCCCGTGTGCGTGTTCTGGCACAAACACACCTTCTCCCACAATCCAAGTGTCACACACAGAGAATGCCCCCTCCCCCCTCTATCCACTAGACCTCACTGTCCTCCCCTCCCCTCCCCTCCCCAAGCTGGGGATAGAACCCAGGCGTCCTGCTCCGAGCCCCCTTCTCCACTCTAACCACTAGACCCCACACCCCTGCCCGAGCCAGGGATAGAACCCAAGCATCCTGGCCCCCAGTCTCAGCAGTGGAGGTGGGATGTCGGGCAGGTCCTCATGGCTGCTCTCCCCCCAGGAGATCCTGCGCGAGGGCGACACAGACCAGGATGGTGAGCTGGACTTCGAGGAGTTTGTGTCTTACCTGCAGGAGCGAGAGCGCAAACTGCGACTCATGTTCCACAGCCTGGACCGCAACAACGATGGTATGGCCCTCCCCCCCACAGCCTCCCTTCCCTGCGTCCCCTCCTCCTGCCCCCTGCCCCCTCCCTTCCCTCCATCCCCTCCTCCTGCCCCCTGCCGCCTCCTTTCCCTCCGTCCCATCCCCCCACCCTCCCCGCCTCCTCCCCCACCACTGCCTCCCTTCCCTCCGTCCCATCCCCCCACCCTCCCCGCCTCCTCCCCCACTACTGCCTCCCTTCCCTCCGTCCCCTCCTCCTGCCCCCGCTGCCTCCCTTCCCTGCGTCCCCCCCCCCCACCCCTTGCCCCTCTGCCACCTCCCTTCCCTCCGTCCCATCCCCCCACCATCTCCACCTCCTCCCCCCCACTGCCTCCCTTCCCTCCGTCCCCTCCTCCTGCCGCCTCCCTTCCCTCCATCCCCTCCTCCTGCCCCCTGCCACCTCCCTTCCCTCCATCCCCTCCTCCTGCCCTCAGCCACCTCCCTTCCCTCCCCCCACCCCTTGCCCCTCTGCCACTTCCCTTCCATCCATCACATCCCCCTGCCCCACCCATGCCTCCCTTCCCTCCATCCCCTCCTCCTGCCCCCTGCTCCTCTGCCACCTCCCTTCCCTCCATTACATCCCCCTCCTGCCCCGTGCCTCCCTTCCCTCCGTCCCCTCCTCCTGCCCCCCCACGCCTCCCTTCCCTCCATCCTATCCCCCCACCCTCTCCACCTCCTCCCCCCACTGCCTTCCTTCCCTGCGTCCCCTCCTCCTGCCCCCTGCCACCTCCCTTCCCCGCGTCCCCTCCTGCTGCCCTCCCACCTCCCTTCCCTATGTCCCCCACCCCACTGCTCCCCCAATTTTCCCTCCCTCCTCTATTGCCTCCACTACCTCCCTTCTCCCTCCCTCCATCCCCCACCCCACTTCTCCCCCAACCACCCCTCCTTCCCCTACCCCCCCCACCACCTCCCTTCCCGCCGTCCTCCTCCCCACTGCTAATCCAACGGCCCCTCCCTTCCCCATCCATCTCTCTCTCCACACCCACCCCCCTGCTGCCTCCCTTCCCTGTGTCACCCTCCCCTGCCATCTCCCTTTCCTCTGTCCCCTCCCCACTGCTCCCCCAAGAGCCCCTCCCTTCCCCTTCTATCCCTCCCTCCATCCCCTACCCCACTGCTCTCCCCCAAGAGCCCCTCCCTTCCCCTTTCATCCCTCCCTCCACACACCCCTGCCACCTCCCTTCCCTCCCCCCTCCCCACTTCTCCCCAACCTCCATTCCCCTCCCCATTGCCTCCGCTACCTTCCTTCTCCCTTTCCTCCCCCCTCCCCATTGCTCCCCCAACAGCCCCTCCCTTCCCCTTCCATCCCTCCCTCCATCCCCCACCCACTGCTCTCCCAACGGCCCCTCCCTTCCCCTTCCATCCCTCCCTCCCTCCCCCTCCCCACTGCTCCCCCAACAGCCCCTCCCTTCCCCTTCCATCCCTCCCTCCATCCTCTATGCCACCACTCCCATCCCTCCCTCCACCCCCACCCCACTGCTCCCCCAACGGCCCCTCCTTTCCCCTTCCATCCCTCCCTCCGTCCCCCATGCCACTGCTCTCCCCCAACGGTCCCTCTCTTCCCCCTTCCATTCCTTCCTCCCTCCACCCCCACCCCACTGCTCCCCCAACGTCCCCTCCTTTCCCCTTCCATCCCTCCATCCGTCCCCCATGCCATCACTCCCTCTCCCCCTTCAGTCTCTCCCTCCCATCAGCCCTCCTCTCCCTCTTTCCCCTTCCTTTCCTCTGTTTCTTCCCCCAAACCCTGCCCTCCTCTCGCCTTCCTCTGTCTCCTCTCCCACCCTGCCTGGGTTGCTCCAAGCCCTACGCTCAGTGATGGGGGCCAAGATGGCTTGGAGCTTGGAGATCTGGGCTTGGGCTCCTTGCGTCTGCTCCCCATGGCCCCTGCGGGGCAGAGAATAGGCAGGGCACAGAGGAATCTGGCCCCACCCCTCTCATGCTCCCCAGGGCCACCTAGTCATGCCCCCATCCAGTCCCTGATGCTCCCCCATCTGTCCCCTGGGCATGGGGCTCAGATCTGCCGCCTGTGCCAGGGGGCTGGGAGTAGGGCCCATGCGCCAGCTCCACACTGGCTGGGGGGACCCCCCCCTTGAACTGGGGGGACTCTTCGGTTGCCCTGCTGGAGGGGCCTGAGTGACTGAGAATCAGACCTGTCTTGGTCAGTTCCAGCTTCCTTCCCTGGTTCCCTCAGGCCGTCACCAGCCGAATCTGGCTCCCTCGAGCCCCCGACACCACCCAGGCCCCTGGGTTGCTCCCTCATTGTGTTTGACGGGACGATCCTGAATGGGACGGGGCCCGGTGCCAGGCTCAGCACTGCCCGGGGCTGCTCCCGTCCCTGTTTGCCTGCTACCAGGTGATGAGCCCCTGATGTCAGCGCCTCAATCTTTGCTCATTGTGTCTCTAAAAGGAGGGAGCCTAGTGGTTAGAGCAGGGGGAGCTGGGAGCCAGGATTCCTCAGTGCTGTCCCTGGTTCTGGGAGGGGAGTGGGGTCTAGTGGTTAGAGCAGGGGGAGCTGGGAGCGAGGATTCCTCGGTGCTGTCCCTGGTTCGGGAGAGTAGGGTCTAGTGGTTAGAGCAGGGGGAGCTGGGAGCCAGGATTCCTTGGTGCTGTCCCTGGTTCGGGGGAGTGGGGTCTAGTGGTTAGAACAGGGAGCGCTGGGAGCCAGGATTCCTTGGTGCTGTCCCTGGTTCGGGGGAGTAGGGTCTAGTGGTTAGAGCAAGGGGAGCTGGGAGCGAGGATTCCTCGGTGCTGTCCCTGGTTCGGGGAAGTGGTGTCTAGTGGTTAGAACAGGGAGAGCTGGGAGCGAGGATTCCTCGGTGCTGTCCCTGGTTCGAGGGAGTGGGGTCTAGTGGTTAGAGCAGGGGGAGCTGGGAGCCAGGATTCCTCGGTGCTGTCCCTGGTTCTGGGAGGGGAGTGGGGTCTAGTGGTTAGAGTGTGGGGCTGAGAGGCAAGATTCCTGGGTTCTATCCTTGGCTCTCACAGGGGAATGGGGTCTAGTGGTTAGAGCAGGGGGGAGCTGGGTGCCAGGGCTCCTGGGTTTTATCCCCAGCTCGGGAGAGGATCTATCTGTCTAGGAGCTTCTTCCCTTCTTGGTTCCAGACCAGTTTCCTGTTGTGTCTGGCTGCTCGGGGGATGGCAAGTGTCCAGTGCTCCCTGTCGCCTGGGGGATGGGTGCGGAGCGATGGGCATGGATGAGATCTGGCTCCCCGAGAGAGACGGGGTTGAGGGTCAAGTCCAATCGGGTCTAAGGCCTGAGGCTGCATAATAAGTGAGATATATGGGGGCTCAGTTACCTTGGGTGTAAACCCGATGGAGTGGAGCGACTCTGCGTTTACACTGGTGGTGGTGAGAAGGGAATATGTCCCAATAAGTCTAGTGTTGGGGGTGGTGGGGCTGGGAGTCAGGACTCCTGGGTTGTATCCCTGGCTCTTAGAGGGGAGTGGGGTCTAGTGGTTAGAGCAGGGAGGGTCTCGACTCTGGGCGCCAGGACTCCTGGGTTCTGTCTCTGGCTCTTAGAGGGGAGTGGGGTCTAGTGGTTAGAGCAGGGAGGGTCTCGACTCTGGGCGCGCGCCAGGACTCCTGGGTTCTATCCCTGGCTCTTAGAGGGGAGTGGTGTCTAGTGGTTAGAGCAGGGAGGGTGTCAACTCTGGGAGCCAGGGCTCCCGTTCCAAGCACTATGGGCCCCCAATCTCAGTTGAAGGCTTGTGGGCACTACCATAATAACACACACCGTGCCCCCGGCTTCCACGGTCTCGTCATCCCCCTCGTCCACGGCCTCCTTGCTGGGACTGCCAGCGCATGGGGCCCTGGGGTCAGGAGCTGGACTGAGCCCCAACCCACTCGGTCCACATGGCGAAGTGCTGGGCAGGGCCTCAGGGCGTTCAACTGAAAGCCACTTCCAGCCTGAGACGGGGCTGGATCAGGCCGGTCCTGGGGAATTAAAGACCTCCCGGCCACTTGATCCCCACCCTCACATTTTTAACCCCCCCTTCCAAGCCAGGAGCTTGCGAGGAGGGGTGTCTCCCTCAGCCCCATATCAAGGATGAAGCTGGAGCCCCCGCTCCCCGCTCTGGCCCTTGGGATCGGTTCCCTGGGGTGGGCGCCGGCCCATGATGGGGAAGGGGGCAGGGATGCCGTGCCGTGTGTGGGCAGCGCGGAGATGAGAAGCAGGCGCAGCTGGCGTCACTCCCTGACAATTTTTAGCCTGAAGGGTGGGTGGCTTTTTAGTCCTCCCTGTGCTGGCGCTGTCAGCTCGGAGAGACACCTATGGGGGGATGGCCCAGCCTTCTACCCAGCGCCTGCAGGGCACGTCTGCTGCCACCAGGCCTGTGCCAGGCAGGGCTGGACAGGGTCAGGTCTGCTGCCACCGGGCCTGTGCCAGGCAGGGCTGGACAGGGTCAGGTCTGCTGCCACCGGGCCTGTGCCAAGCAGGGCGGGACAGGGTCAGGTCTGCTGCCACCGGGCCTGTGCCAAGCAGGGCTGGACAGGGTCAGGGCTGCTGCCACCGGGCCTGTGCCAAGCAGGGCTGGACAGGGTCAGGTCTGCTGCCACCGGGCCTGTGCCAAGCAGGGCGGGACAGGGTCAGGTCTGCTGCCACCGGGCCTGTGCCAAGCAGGGCTGGACAGGGTCAGGTCTGCTGCCACCGGGCCTGTGCCAAGCAGGGCGGGACAGGGTCAGGTCTGCTGCCACCGGGCCTGTGCCAAGCAGGGCTGGACAGGGTCAGGGCTGCTGCCACCGGGCCTGTACCAAGCAGGGCTGGACAGGGTCAGGGCTGCTGCCACCGGGCCTGTGCCAAGCAGGGCTGGACAGGGTCAGGTCTGCTGCCACCGGGCCTGTGCCAAGCAGGGCTGGACAGGGTCAGGGCTGCTGCCACCGGGCCTGTGCCAAGCAGGGCTGGACAGGGTCAGGGCTGCTGCCACCGGGCCTGTGCTTGGATGGGAGCCCTCCGAGTAGCAGGTGATGATGCTGGAGGGATCCCTAGGGGCTGCTTTTCCTCCTGGGTCAGGAGTGAGCCAGTCCCTTGGGGCGCTCACTAGGGGGCGCTCTCCCCAGGCACTCCGTGCGAACCCCCGTGTGGCACAAGGGGGTGCTGTGCTTCGGGGGGGGGGTGGCTCTCCCCTCCCCGTTGAGGTCTGGGCAGTGACTGCCGATTCTGTAGCACTTTTGCAATGACAGGGATATTATTGGCCGCTTTCCCTGATTAAATTCCACCGACCTCAGCTCCCCCCCCTGCAGTTTCTTCTTGGCTCAGGATTATCCAGCGCAGCCTGCCCTATGCTGCAGTGCAGCGCTGGCGTGTGCTGGCGGATGCCTGCCGTGTCCCACCCCAGAGGTGTTCGTCTCTCCAGAGCAAGTTGGAAACAATCCCTGCATCTCCCATGCGCAGAAGTGTCTGAGCGCCTCACAAGCCCCATCTTCCTGATGGGGGAAACTGAGGCACATAGCACTACAGGAATCGATAGCAGAACAGTGAATTGAACTCCACCAAGACCCAGGCTTGTGCTCTAACCCCTGGGCCATCCTTCCCGCCTACTTAGGGGGGTGGGGGATGGGTGGGGATAGGTTAGCTCTCGTCTCTTTGGTTCAGGGGTTACTGGGATAGCAGTGGATGGGTGAATGATCTTGGGATGGGAGTGGCACAGGATGGCCTGGCAGAGGGTTGGGGGTGGATGGAAGGATGAGGGTACACTGAGTCCCACCCCCTGTGCATGCGAACCACTGGGAAACACAGAAAAACCAAGACCCCCCCCACCACATGACATCACAGGGGTGGATGGAAGGATGGGGCTGGCACAGGAAGGGTGGGTGGATGGGGCTGGCACAGGATAAGGTGGATGGGGCTGGCAGAGGGTGTGTGGATGGATAGAAGGATGGGGCTGGCTGAGGGTGGGGGATGGATGGAAGAATGGGCTGGCACAGGATGGGTGGATGGGGCTGGCAGAGAGTGGGAGGGTGGATGGGACCGCGGAGAGGGGGTGGATGGGTGGATGGAGCTGGCAGAGGGTGAGTGGATGGGTCTGGCAGAGGGGCGGCGGAGGGACTGCGGAGGGTATGTGGATGGAAGGATGGAGCTGGCACAGGATGGGTGGATGGGGCTGGCAGAGGGTGCGTGGATGGGTAGATGGTGCTGGCACAGGATAAGGTGGATGGGGCTGGCAGGGGGGTGGTGGATGGGGCTGCAGAGGGTGGGTGGATGGAAGGATGGGGCTGGCTGAGGGCAGTGTGCAGATGGAAGGATGGGGCTGGCACAGGATGGGTGGATGGGGCTGGCAGAGGGTGCGTGGATGGGTAGATGGGGCTGGCACAGGATAAGGTGGATGGGGCTGGCAGGGGGGTGGTGGATGGGGCTGCAGAGGGTGGGTGGATGGAAGGATGGGGCTGGCTGAGGGCAGTGTGCAGATGGAAGGATGGGGCTGGGACACGATGGGTGGATGGGGCTGGCACAGGATGGGCGGGTGGATGATACCACAGCAAAGCAGACAGCGCTGAGCCCTCTCTCTGTGCCTCATGCAGTGCAGACCAAGAACTTCCTAGGGCCGGATCCTGCGCCGCCCGCTCCCTGTGCTCTGCCCCGGCTGCTCCATGCCCTGGAATCTCAGCCCGTCCCCCGCTGGCCCCATGCCAGGCTAAGGGTCTGGCCAGGAAATCAGCTGGGGATTAATGCTAAGGACCTTAGTTCCCCGAACTGAACTGAGCCGCTTATGTAAGAGCCCCACAGAGGCCCCTCGTGGCCAGCACATGGGGGTGGCCCATGGAGGCCAGCGGCTGTTTGATCTTGGGGATCCCTGCCCAGGTGGGGTGAGGGCCCCCAAACCAAAGCCTCCCTGGGCCCCTCCAGGCATGTGCAGGGGGTGAGTGGCTCCCGTTAGCACTGGGCTGGGGAGACCCATCGGTTGCCCCTCCACTCCGCCTCGCCTGGCAGAGCAGCGCGTTGGCAGAGCTGGCAGCTGCAAGGGCTGGTCCCCCTGTGGGCATGGGCTGTGCCCAGCTGGGACCCAGCAGCTGGCTGCCCCTGTGGGCGGCTTGGGGCGCCACTGGCTGGTCCATCAGGCTGGCGTTAATCTCTGTGCCAGGGTGGCCAGTGAATTGCTTCACCTAGATAAATACATTTCTCTCCACTTCCCCTCTGTTCCCTTTTTCCTTTCCTTCCTCTGTTTTCCCATTCCCTTTTTCCCCCTCCGCCTTTCCCTAGGGAAGGCGTTTTCTCAGTTATTCTCCATTCTCCTCTCCCCTCGCACTCTTTCATTTCCTTTTTCTCTCACTCTTTCTTGCAGACAGGATTGACTTTGATTTGCCCTCCCCTCTGTCCCATTCCCTTTCTCCTCTCCTCTGTCCCATTCCCTCTCTCCTCCCCTCCGTCCCAGTCCTGCTTTGACCTCCTCTCCCCTCTCTGGTCCGACTCTCCGCCTTTGATGCTCTTCCACCCTGCACAGAGTGGTGCCTGCCGGGCAGGAAGCAGCCGACAGATTCGCGTTTGGGCACATACACAGGGGTCTGCACAGACGTCTCACCGTGCAGGGCCAGAGACACTTGTGTGTTCACACTCCTTGTGCACCCACACGCACGCCCGGCCCCACGCGCCTGCATGCAGATCCAGACCTCCCACTCGGAGCCCAGCTGCCCCTCCCTCCCTGCTCCCATTGGCGTTCCCACCCACTCGGGACCCCTTAAAGACGCCAACTGTGGAGCTCAGGGCAGACTGGGGCTGGGGCTCTGGGGGGTGAGTGCCCCCAGCCCCGCTCCTCCCCCTCTGGGCAGACTTGGGGCTTTAAGGAGCTCCTAGCCCCTGGCAAGCTCACTGCCTGCAGCCTGGATTGGCCCCTCCCTGGCTGCCCCCCCCCATGCCCCAACCATCCCAGTCCCAGCTCTGCCTGCTGATCTTCCTGGGCATGCAGCGTGGGGGGGAGGCGTAGAACCCCCACACACACCTTGTCACCCCCCCATCACAGTTCTGTTGATGCCCCCTGTGTGCAGCTCTATAGCCCAATAGGTCCCCCCTCCCAGCTCCCCCCCAAATCCACCCCCCCCCCACGGTCCCTGCTGACCTGCATGGTCCCTGTGCTTGTGCCCAGGCCAGATCGATGTGTCCGAGATCCAGCAGACATTCCACAGCCTCGGAGTCTACATCTCTCTGCAGCAGGCAGAGAAAATCCTCCAAAGGTGAGACCAGGGCCCCCCATTCCCCCCCAGCATGGCCTGTACACCCTCAAACCCTGCCCCGCTGTCTGCTCGCAACCCCCGTGAGATCAGCCTCAGCTATGCCACGCAAGCTGCATTCGTTACTGCTGCAATCTAGTGGAGTAGAGCAGGGGGGCTGGGAGCCAGGACACCTGGGTTCTTGCCCCAGCTGCAGGAGGGAGTGTGGTCTAGTGGGTAGAGCGGGGGGGACTGGGAGCCACGACTCCTGGGTTCTCTCCCC
This sequence comes from Aldabrachelys gigantea, assembly GCA_026122505.1. Lineage (NCBI taxonomy): Eukaryota > Metazoa > Chordata > Testudines > Testudinidae > Aldabrachelys > Aldabrachelys gigantea. Next base: position 5,803,630 of record CM047504.1, read on the forward strand.
AGCTCCAGGAGAGAGTGTGGTCTAGTGGGTAGAGCAGCGGGGGCCTGGGTTCCTGGACTCCTGGGTTCTTTCCCCAGCTCTGGGAGGGAGTGTGGTCTAGTGGGTAGGGGGGTCTGGGTTCCCGGACTCCTGGGTTTTCTTCCCCAGTTCCAGAAGGGGGGGAGGGATAGGTCAGTGGTTTGAGCATTGGCCTGCTAAACCCAGGGTTGTGAATTCAATCCTTGAGGGGGCCACTTAGGGATCTGGGGCAAAAATCAGTGCTTGGTCCTGCTAGTGAAGGCAGGGGGCTGGACTCAATAACCTTTCAAGGCCCCTTCCAGTTCTAGGAGATAGGTATATCTCCAATTATTATTATTATTATTATTAAGGGAGTGTGGTCTAGTGGGTAGAGCAGGGGTCTTGGTGGCTAAGCATCTGCACAAACATTTGTGTCCCTGAGCTGGTGGGGGCTGGCACAGGCCAGCAATCGGGGGCGGGGGGCCAGGGCACATGAACTGACCCTCACCCTGGATGCGGCTCTTGTCTGCTCGGCAGCATGGACAAGGACGGCACTATGACCGTCGACTGGCACGAATGGAGAGACCACTTCATCCTCAACCCGCTGGAGAACATGGAGGAGGTCGTCCACTATTGGAAGCACTCCACGGTGAGGAGGGGCGCCAGCCGGTCCCCAGCCGGGAGCCCAGACTCTGCTTCCCAGCTGGGAGCTCCCGGCCAGTCCCTGGAGACCCCCAGGTGCTCCTCACTGCCCACCAGGGACTCTTGCTGCCCAGCCAACGCGCTCCATCGATGGGCCGGAGCGTATCTCCACCAGGCGCTAGGCCGAGACCCACCAGCTCATGTCACCGACCTAAAGGTGCCTGGCTGGGCTGGAACAGGACCAGCAACCCGGATGCCAGCAGAGAGGGAGAGGGGAAGGGCTAGGAATCCGGCCTGCTGGGGTTTATTCCTGGCTCTGAGGGGAGTGTACTGGGCTAGAGACAGGAATTGGGATTCCCAGGTTTTGGTCCTGGCTCTGGGAAGGGAGTCTAGTGGTTAGAGCAGGGGGGGCTGGGAGCAGGACTCCTGGGTTCTCTCCCCAGCTCTGGGAAGGGAGTGGGGTCTAGTGGTTAGAGTGGGGGGGGGCTTGGAGCAGGACTCCTGAGTTCTCTCTCCAGCTCTGGGAGAGAAGTGGGGTCAAGTGGTTAGAGCAGGGAGCTTGGAGCAGGACTCTGGGGTTCTCTCCCCAGCTCTGGGAAGGGAGTGATGTCTAGTGGTTAGAGCAGGGGGCTGGGAGCAGGACTCCAGGGTTCTTTCCCCAGCTCTGGGAGAGGAGTGAGGTCTAGTGGTTAGAACACGGGGCTGGAAGCAGGGCTCTGGGGTTCTCTGACCAGCTTTGGGAGGTGTGTGGTGGCTAGGTCGGGGAGCCGGGAATGGGGACTTATGGGTTCTATTTGTGGATCTGTGAGCGGCATGGGGTCTAGTAGGTTAGGGCAAGATGGGGTGGAGGGGCTGGTGGCAGCCAGGACTCCTGGGTTCTATTCCTGCCACCAAGGTTCTCAGCAGTCTCCTTGCTCTAGGTTCTGTCTGCGGCAGAGGGGACCAGCAGCCCACCTCCTCCCCCAGGGAGCCGTGACCTAACCCATCCCTGAGCCCGATCCCAGGGAAAGGGGGGCAAGAGCCCCCTTCTTAGCAGGTGCGCGGAGGCCAGGGCTGCTGGGAGGAGGCTAGGGCCCTTTCTCTGCTGGGGTAATCTCAGCTGGTGATCAGCAAACAGGCTGAGCTATATTTAACCCTGATTTATGAGCTGTGGAGGGGAGTGGATCAGCTCCAGCCTTGGAGCTGCAGGCTGGGATGAAGGATTCCTCGGCTCTGGCTCCAGCTTCAGGAGAGGAGTGGAGTCCAGTGGTTACAGCGGGGGGTTGGGAATCAGGACTCCTGGGCTTTCTTCTTGACCTTGGGCAAGTCCTTGCCCCCCATGCCTCAGTTTCCCCTCCTCCCCGAGCCTCAGTTTCCCCCCCCCATAAAGACAAACGGCAGGATTAGCTGGAGGGCAAAGCCCTGTCCAAGTCCCTCCCCGACCGCAGAGCCCCCTAATCTAATTAGTGGGATTTCTAGGAGTCTTTATTGCTTCCCCTGTCCTTTACATCCACTCTCACCTTCCTCCGCTCACCCTGCCATGGAGGAACCCACATCAGCGGCAGGGGATCCGGCTGGTGTGTGCCCCACCATGATCCACAGGGCGGCTCTCGGGGGGCTCCTGAGGCTCCGGCTGCTGGCCGGGCTGTGGGAGGCTGAGCAGAGGCCGCCCCAGGGCTTGGAGTCTATCCTAGGGGATCCTCAACGGGTAGGACATGTGGCTGTTCACCCACAACTCGGGCCACCCCCACTTCCTGCCAGCTGGACTCAGTAAACAGCACCTGCATGCTGGGAGGCAGGACTCCTAGGTTCCCAGCGCTGGGAAGGGAGTGGAATCTAGTGGTTAGAGCAGGGGAAGGGAGGGGGCTGAGAGCCAGGACTCCTGGGTTCTATCCCTGGCTCTGGGAGAGGAGTGGTGTCTAGTGGGTAGAGCAGAGGGTTGGGAGCCAGGACTCCTGGGTTCTATCCCTGGTTCTGGGAGAGCACGGGGGTCTAGGGGTTTAGAGCAGGGAGAGGTTAGAATTCTGGATTCTATTTCCAGCTCCACCACTGTCTCCATGTGCAACACTAGCCAGGTCCCTTCCCTGCTCTGTGCCTCAGTTTCCCCATCTGTATAACGGCGACGATGCCCTGCCTTTGCGAGGCGCTTGGCAATCTTCCTAAGCACAGGACTTGATCAATAGGAAACAGTGTTATTAGGGCTCCAGGCAGTCTCAGGGGCTTTGCTCACTTGAATTTTTAATCCTACTGGAGGAGGACTCCAGACACATTTCTTTATGGCTCTTGATGTTCTTGGGCTCCCTTGGCATGTGGGCCCAACAGGTGGTGCCCGGAGGAGACTGCTGGCACGCGGCGGTAGAGATGGCTTAAATCCTAAACCTGCCTCCCCCAAGGGAAGAGCAGCCTGGCTCCGTATGTAGGCTACTCTGATTCCCTGGCCCCCCCAGCTGCAGGTGGCTTCCCGTCGGCGGTGAGTTGGCTCCCAAAATGCCTGTGGGCGGATGCAAGGGGGAGCTGACTCTGAGCCAGGGCAAGGGGGTGATTCCCCTTGGAAGGGGGCAGTAACTGCCCACGGAAGGGGGAGAGCCAGGGTGGGGATGGGCTCTGGGGGTCGGTCAATACCGGCCTGGTAGCCCTGCTATCAGATTCCCCTCCCCTCCCCCGTGGGGTCCTGCCCCACTCACTCGCCTCCCTGGGAGCGTGAAACATGACGATCGGCCGAGCTAAATTAAACCCGACCTTGGACAAGCCGCAAGGCTAGCGTGAGGCCGGATAAGGTGATGGTGTCGGGGTTGGGGGCAGAATTTCTCTCTGGGGGGTGGGGTGCTGATCCAGGGCTGGGGGATGGGGGACTGGCTGGCTCAGGGGGCCAAGGAATGGGCCATGGGGCCTTTCCCCTCTAGGGGGTGCCAGCTCCAGGCTGTTGTGCCCAAACACCACCACCTGCCGTCGGCCTGCCCGTAAGGAATTCCCCAGCTGAGGGAATGTGTCGCCCTCACGTGGCATCAGCCCATGCTAGCTGCCGTGCCGGGGACCAGCCTGCTGCACCCCTGCGGGCATCTCTGTGCTGAATTGTGCGTGGCCTGGCAGCCAGAGCCCTGGGCTGGGACTCGGGCCACCTGGGTTCCGTTCCTGGCTCTACCTACTTGGGCAAATCACTTCCCCCCACATTCCCTCCGTGCCTCAGTTTCTCCATCTGTAAAAGGAGGGTAATGGTACTGATTTCCCTTGTGAAGCACTTTGAGGTTGGCAGCTAACAGCCAGGGGGTGCTGTTCTTCGGGTGTTTCCTTCCAGGGCTTTGCACTGTCCTTGAGGTTCTGATTCTGATCCACATGTCTCTCCTGGCAGGTCCTGGACATCGGCGAGTGCCTTACGGTCCCTGACGAATTCTCCGAGAAGGAGAAGAGGACGGGGATGTGGTGGAAGCAGCTGCTCGCGGGTGCCATGGCTGGGGCTGTCTCCAGAACCGGAACCGCCCCGCTGGACCGGCTTAAAGTTTTCATGCAGGTAAGTTTAAAAAAAATAGGCTCCCAGCTGATTGCTCGGGCCATGGCTACAGGGAAATGGGCATTATGCACCTGAATAGCCTGACCCTGCATTGACGCCCGGGGGCATGGGCAGGGGTTGAAAGTAGCAGCCGCTGGGCATTGGTACAACAGGGCAGAGCTGATGGCTGCCACAAATGCGCCGCATAATTCTGCATGCAGTTCTGTGGGACCCCATCTCCAAAAGGACATTGCAGAAGGAGAGGGGGTTTGGAGATGGGCAGTGAGACCGATCGAGGGCCTCACCCCAGAGGTGGTTGCATTTCAGCACTGAATGTGCAGGCTTGGTGTAACATTGCTGTGCAGGTGTTAGCCAGCTGCCGGGCACCCCAGAGGTGGCTGCATTCCACGAGGCCGGGGTTCCTATCGAGGCTGGGCATCCAGCCCCTCCAAGACAGGACACCCTCCCCGGGCAATCATGCTGCGGCATTTCTGGCGCAGGTTCACGCCTCCAAGACCAACAACATGAACGTGTTTGGGGGGCTGAAGGGCATGATCCAGGAGGGGGGCGTCTGCTCACTCTGGCGCGGCAACGGGATCAATGTGCTGAAGATCGCGCCTGAGTCTGCCATCAAGTTCATGGCCTATGAGCAGGTGGGTGCCGGGGGCACAGAGCCCCGGTGGGGGGGCAGGGGGAGGAGTACAGATACAGGGATATCAGGGTGTTTATACTCCCCTCCTTGAGCTAGGGAGAGAACCCAGGAGTCCTGAGTCCCAGCCCCCCTATCTGAACCACTGGACTCCACTCCGCTCCTCGAACTAGGGAGAGAACCCAGGAGTCCTGCATCCCAGCCCTCCTTGTCTAATCCACTAGACTCCTCTCCCCTTGCAGAGCTGGGGAGAGAACCCAGGAGTCCTGGCTCACAGCCCTGTCCCCAAATGCAGACCGCTCTTCCCCCAAGAATATCTTTCCCGTGGGACTACCGCTTGGGACCCCATGATAGGACCCAGCCCCTGCCTTTGCCCACTAAAAGGTGGGGCGGGGATCGCAAACTGAAAAATATCTTCTGGGCACAGGCGATTGATCTGCTGTTTCTCTTCCCAGATCAAGCGGGCGATTCGTGGGCAGCAGGAGACGCTGCGGGTGCAAGAAAGATTTGTGGCCGGCTCACTGGCCGGTGCCACTGCTCAGACAATCATCTACCCAATGGAGGTAAAGCATGGCTTCCCTTCCCCCCCGTGGACTCTGAGCCACCTCTAGGGGGCACCACTCCAGGGTTTGCATCCAGCATAGTAGCTACAGCCCAGCCTACTTGAAAGCTCCCCTGTCCTGTATGAAAGCAGGGACTTTGGGGTGTTATCAGAGGAGTGGTTAAGGCACAGGCTTGCCATTCAAGAGACCTGAATTCAGGTCCCAGCTCTGCTAGACTGGCTGTGTGACCTTGGGCATGTCCCTCCGCCTCCTTGCCTCAGTTTCCCTAGCTGCACAATGGTGATAATAGCAGCGTGAGCAGTGAGGGCACTGAAGATTGGGAAAGGTCAGAGACTGCAGTAATTGGATAAGTACCCGTTCGCTATGAGGGACTCGGTAGGGGGTACTCTCTCTCGGACTAGGCACTGGAGAGTTCTGTAGTGCGGAGGAGCGGGTGCTCTGAGCCAGTGCTGATCCAGATGTGGCACTAGGCGGTGGGAGGGTGCCCAGCAGGGGGCGCTCTCTCTTCACAGTCAGTGCCGCGCTAGGGGGCGCTGTGCTGCAGGGTAGAGGGCTCAGGAGGGGGCACTCTTCCCTTTGTAATCAGGGCTGGCCCCAATGCCCAGCACGACGCCCCGGGGAAAAGTGCCTTTCACATGAGCTGTACGACCTCACGATCATTAAAGAGCCCTTGAAACTCCTTATAGGAATGGCTGTCGGGACATTAGCACCAGTGCCCAGGCCAAATCCCAACTCAAGAAATGCTGCTCTCTCTCCCTCAGTCCTTCCGGTGGTTCCTTATTTCAGTCCTAAGCTGCTGTGTCAAACAGTTTTTCTGCCCCACCCCAGGGGTAGCTGCATTTCAGTATTAGGTGTGCCCATGCTATGTGGCTGCTAGTCAGAGGTCGTGCCCCACCCCAGAGGTGGCTGCTCCTCAGTACCGGCTGAGCCATTGCTACGCTGCTAGCCCATGGCTCTGCTCCACCCCAGAGGCAGCTGTATTTGAGCAGTGGGTAAGAGCCCCTCGCCATTCTCATGATCCTGAATGAATCCGTTCCTGCAGGTGCTGAAGACCCGGCTGACCCTGCGGAAGACGGGTCAGTACTCAGGGGTGGCCGACTGCGCTAAGAAGATGCTGCAGAAGGAGGGAATCCGGGCCTTTTACAAGGGCTACCTGCCCAACGTGCTGGGCATCATCCCCTACGCTGGCATCGACCTGGCTATCTATGAGGTCAGGGCCCACGGGTGCTCAGGCCTGCAAATGAGGTGGAGGGGGTGGAGCCTGTTTCCCGATAGGCTCCTCCCACACTATTGGGTGTAGGGGTTTGAGAGCTGAGAATGGGCACATGCTGGAGTCCTGACTTCCAGCCCCTGCCTCCTGCTCTAACCACTAGACCCCACACCCCTCCCAGAGCTAGGGGTGGAACCCAGGAGTCCTGGCGCCCAGCCCCCCCCAGCTCTAATCACTAGACACCACTTCCCTCTCAGAGCTGGGGGTGGAACCCGGGAGTCCTCAGCTGCAATCCCTCTGCAGCCCCCCATCCCTGGCAACTCCCATCCCTCTGCTGTAGCCCCTGCCCCGGCATCCATCCACCCCCTCGTCAGCTCTCCTCTCCTCCCCCCTGCAGACGCTGAAGAACATGTGGCTTCAGAAATACAGCAGGAACACAGCAGACCCCGGCATCCTGGTGCTCCTGGCCTGCGGGACGATATCCAGCACCTGCGGGCAGATAGCCAGCTACCCGCTGGCCTTGGTGAGGACTCGGATGCAAGCCCAAGGTGAGACCGAGGGACATGCACTGAGTGAGGGATGCCTTTGGGGGCCTGGGGCAGTGGCCCAGATACCCCGGGGATGGGCATGGCCTACGGACTGTCAAAGCAGAGGAGATTTCTGCATCCCAGGGCAGGACCCATGAGTTGCACTGCTGACCCGGGTGCATTATAGGTTAGGAGAACCAGTGGTGCAATCCCCATGGGCCAACAGACCAGGTAGCCAGGGTGGTTGGGGGACCAGCCGCAGCCCCTGTTCTGGGCTCCCTGCTTTCCGGCCTGGGGCCTTCGCTACTGGAGTGACAAGTTCTTCCACCCAGTGGACGGCAGGTGCTCAGCACTCGTCCCTCTCCCCACAGCACTTTGCCTGAACCAGCGCCTGGGGGCAGATCCGTGGGGCAAGAGGCAAGTGGGAGTTTAGTGCAGGTCAGCGGCAGCTCTAGGACGAGCCGTCCCCGTGCAGCATGGCCGTGCCCAGGTGCCTCACCCCAGAGGCAGCTGCATTTCCATGCAGGGCAAGCCATCCCTTTGCTGCATGGTGCTTCCCACCTGCTGTGCAATGCGGTTGCCGTATTTGGGGCCCTCTGCCTGGCTCCCTGCATCAACAAGAGCAGCCTTGGGGCTGCTCTAAGTCATGCTTCGCCCCATGGGCTCTGGGGAGCAAAGAATAGCTGTAGCAGGGCATACTCTGGCAATGCTCCCAAGCCCCTGCTGCATGGGGGGCTGGGAGCAGGGCTGGGGCAAAGCTCCCTAAAAGCTTGTGGGGGGGTCAGGTGGACGTGACAGTGAGTGGCAGGACCTGACCGGGACCCCTTCTCCCCCCAGCCTCCATCGAGGGCGCCCCGCAGCCAACCATGCTGGGCCTTTTCAAGCACATCCTGTCGCGGGAGGGGGTGCTGGGCCTGTACCGGGGCATTGCCCCCAACTTCATGAAAGTGATCCCGGCCGTCAGCATCAGCTATGTGGTCTACGAGAATATGAAGCAGGTGCTGGGCGTAACGTCCAGATGAACCCGCCGGCCCGGCGGGGCCCGGATGCCCCTGGTCCACCACTTTCCCCCTGCCCCCTCGCTGCAGGATCGGGGCCGGGAGGCGGCTCCGGATGCAGGAGCGTTAAGAGGGACACTGAGAGATCTCAGCTGGAGCCCCCCCAACACACACCTGCCCCGATGGAGCAGGCCTGAGCCGGTCCAGAGGACCAAACCCTGGAGCAACCCTGAGGTGTTGGCTGTGAGAACCAAAAGGGGAACCCCTCACCCCAACTCTGCCGCGCAGAACATGTCTGCTAGAGGCACCCTTTGCCAGGGGGTGTGGGCTAGGAGCAGACCCGGGGCGTTTGTGGGGAGGATTAATACAAAGTTCAGGGTTTGACTAATTTTAGTTTGAGGTTTGACAAGCTCGGCTTCCAACTGCCCCCCACCCTCACTAGGTCTGCTGTGGGGGGCGTCGCTCCTGGAAGCGCATGACACATGTACACCCCGTTCCCTGCATGCTACGGCCTGGGGCATGGCATGTTTCCTGCACCGGGGGCTTTGCTGCCCCCAAGCACTCGCTGACACAGCCCTGTCAGTGGATCCCAGTGGAGACACCTCCAACCAGCACTGACACTGGATCTCATGGGATAATCCCTCCAGTCAGCAGCCCTTTACTCAGCACTGACACTGGATCCCAGGGGAGAATCCCTCCAATCAGCACTGACACTGGATCTCATGGGATAATCCCTCCAATCAGCACCGACACTGGATTCTGGGGGAATCTCCTCCAATCAGCAGCCCCTGACTCAGCACTAACACTGGATCCCATGGGAGAAACCCTCCAATCAGCACCAACACTGGATCCCAACGGAGAGTCCTCCACTAGCCATTCTCCCCCCACCCCCCATCCACGATACAGGACTCTAGGGGGAATCCTTCTAGAAGGGCTCCCTGACACAGTGATGTCACTGGATCCCATGGGGGGGTCCCCTCCTGTAGAGAGGGTCACCCCCCCAAGGAGTGTTACCAGAACCCAGCTGAAGCACTGCAGCTCCCCCCCAGCCCAGGCACTGCACCGGATCCCCCAAGGGGCTGCAGCCTAAACCCACGTGCTTGTGCATGGAGCTTGCAAAATGGGGAGGCCACGTGTGACTTGCCTGGGGGGGCTACCTTGAAATCAGGGCTAGCGCAAGCTCTTCCTCCATTGTCACCCACTGTCCTTCTGCCCCCGCCTAGGCAGGGGAGACCTGGCACTGGTCGCCTCTTCCCCCACCCAGGGGAAGCCAGGCAGCCTCAGAGGTCTCCCCCACCACACACCGAGTGGATCTCCCCCTGCGCAGCATGGGAGACCCACTGGCCTCCCGGCACCTGGGGCCGTGGTTGGGGCAGGGCGCGGCCTCGCTGGGGGGTGGGACGCAGGGTGAGCCACACCACGCCCGCTGGCCAGAGGGGGTGGGATGCAGCGAAGGCTTGTGGCCCCAGTGTCGCCACAGCCAGCCCATGGGTTACCCCAGGGTAACGTTGCCTGGGCAGATGGGGGTGAAATTCCACCCAGCAGGGGGCAGTGCTGTGCATGCACAGACCAGGCGCTCTGACATGTCGCATCCAGCAGGGGGCAGCATGACATGCACACAGCAGCCCCCCTACACCCGCCCCTCTCTATATATACACACATGAGCCGCTCTGAAATGTCCCATCCAGCAGGGGGCAGCATGACATGCACACAGCAGCCCCCCTACACCCACCCCTCTCTATATATACACACATGAGCCGCTCTGAAATGTCCCATCCGGCAGGGGGCAGCATGACATGCACACAGCAGCCCCCCTACACCCACCCCTCTCTATATATACACATATGAGCCGCTCTGAAATGTCCTATCCAGCAGGGGGCAGCATGACATGCACACAGCAGCCCCCCTACACCCACCCCTCTCTATACACACACACCAACCGCTCTGACATGTCCCATCCAGCAGGGGGCAGCATGACATGCACACAGCAGCCCCCCTACACCCACCCCTCTCCACACACACACACGAGCCACTCTGACATATCCCATCCAGCAGAGGGCAGCATTATAGAGCCCCACTGGGTCCCCTGCCCCTCCCAGCACATAGAGTGACTGTCCATCCAGCAGGAGGCAGCGTTACGCACACGCACAGAGTGCTTCCCCCTCCCCCAACCTTGGGCAGCGGTGCCATTCTAACCTGCAGGAGGCAGCCTCACCCAGCTGCATGCACACTGCCCCCCCTCCATATTACATACTTGAGCATGTGAAATTTCATCCACTAGGGGGCAGCACACACCCCCACCCCTCTCTTCAGCTCCCCTAGTGGTGCCTTGGGCCACGCACCAGGGAAAGCGTCGGCCTCTTTTGCACAGGGACGGTTTTAACTTGAGCCCGTTATGGACTCTGCCTAGTTTTCTATGGCCCATGTGGAGGCCCCACCCCTCAGGTACTGAGGCAGGGCATTGCCCCCCTCACACACACCCACGCCGGGGAGGGTGGATCCCACAGGCAGGAACCGCAAGGGCTAATATTCTTGCATCACGATTTTGCGTCAGGGTTTTGTTACTGCGCCCGCCTGCGGGCTCCCTGGCCGCTTCTTTGCACCGGCTCCATTGGGATCTGCCTGGATCCTTTCCCCAGGTTCCGAGCCGCAATCTCTTCCCAGCACCACCCCGTCACTATGGCTGCATCAGTCACCATCTCGACCCTCTAGCAGACCCCCCCTCGGCCCCGCCTGCCCAGACCTTGGACACAGACATTTTTCCATGGGGCCGCCCAGAGGATTCAGGGGGCCTGGGTACAGTGGGGGAGCTGCAGCGCTTGTACTCACCCAGCAGCAGTCCGGGTCTCTGGCAGCATTTCGGCGGTGGGGGGGCCCTTCGGTCGCTCCGCATCTTCGGCAGTACTGAAGGGCCCCACGCTGCCGAAAGGCCAGCCAAAGACCCAGAGCGCCACCGAGCCAGGGCTCGCGGGGCCCCTGCGGGGCCTGGGGTCCGGGGCACTTCCCCCCCACCCTGGGCGGCCCTGTTTTTTCACGTCAGTCCTTGGCTGACCTGCCCTGCTCCCGTCCTGCTGACACCAGCTCCGAGCCAAGGCCGTGGGGGGTTACAGAACATTTCCGTCCTGGAGGGTGTCCTGGACTCCATGGGGGAAGGGGGACCCTAGAGAAGACCAGAAGAATGGCCCAGACTAGGTCAGCCCTATGCTCTATCCAGCCTGATGTCCTGTCTTTCGACAGTGGCCAGTGCCCGGAGCTTCAGAGGGAACGAACAGACCCGAGTGATTAGCGAGTGATCCAGCTCCTGGCCTCAGTGCTTAATTTGTGATGTAAGAGGAGCTGGCGCTCAAGCACATTTTTTTTTTTACTTTCATAACGGACACAGCAAGCCCCAAGGAACGGGGCTCTGTACGGCCAGGCCCCGAGGTGCTGGGGCTCCGTACGGCCAGGTCCAGAAGTGCCAGGGCTCTGGACGGCAGAGCCCAGAGCTGTCAGGGCTATGAACTGCCAGGTCCAGAGGTGCTGGGGCTCTGAACGGCCAGGCCCAGAGGTGCCGGGGCTCTGAACAGCAAGGCCCAGAGGTGCCGGGGCTCTGGATGGCAGAGCCCAGAGGTGTCGTGGCTATGAACTGCCAGGCCCAGAGGTGCCGGGGCTCTGAACGGCCAGGTCCAGAGGTGCTGGGCTCTGAACTGCCAGGCCCAGAGGTGCTGGGGCTCTGGATGGCAGAGCCCAGAGGTGCTGGGCTATGAACTGCCAGGCCCAGAGGTGTCGGGGCTCTGGACGGCAGAGCCCAGAGGTGCTGGGGCTCTGAACGGCCAGACCCAGAGGTGCCGGGGCTCTGGACGGCAGAGTCCAGAGGTGTCAGGGCTCTGAACTGCCAGGCCCAAAGGTGTCGGGGCTCTGGACGGCAAGGCCCAGAGGTGCCAGGGCTCTGGACGGCAGAGTCCAGAGGTATCGAGGCTCTGAACTGCCAGGCCCAGAGGTGTCGGGGCTCTGACCTGCCAGACCCTGACACAGCTGCCTGTTGTCCAGTCTAGACTTCTGGCAGCCAGAGGCCCAGGGACTGAGTGGGGTGCAGGATTGATTTGTGTTGCGGGGGGGAGGAATCAGTGTGGTGAGCTCCCCCAGTAAAACCAGAGCAGAAGTCTGGGTGGAACCCCTCCCCCACCTAAGCTGGGTCATTGGCTGGGACCAAACCTGGGACCTATGGATTCAAAAAGCAGGCGCCTCTGCTAATTAACCCAAAAGACCAGACTCGCAGTAGCTGACTCCTGAGGAGCCATACAAAGTCTGACCACTAGAGGGCAGCAGAGAGACTTGGGGCACCCCCCAGGCAATATTTGACGAATGCTGAAGGGCGGGGGGGGGCAGGAAGGATTCCCTCTCCCATCACTGAGCATGGGGCTGTGTATGGGCAGGCTGCAAGGAGGAGCCTGGTCCCAGAAGGTAAGAGCAGGTGTTGAGCAGCTGAGGACTGGGGAAGTTGTGACAAGGGTGGGGAAGGAGCCCGTGGGGGGGGGGGGGGCAGGACACTGCAAACTCCTGGCATTATTTGAAGTTTATTATAATTGTTTTAATCTTATTTAATTCCCCCCTTCCCCACTTGAGGTTCATATGATGAGAGGGGCAAAGGGTTAAGGAGACAGTAGGGGGCAGAGGCAGGTTCTTGGAGGGGGGGCAGAAACAGCCCCTCCCAGTATGGGGCAGAAGAATAACAACCCTCCCCCAGTGTGGGGCAAACAGGCTTCCCAAGGGGCAAGTGGTCCCTCTCCAGCAGGGGGCGCTGTGAGCACCCCGGCCCTGTGAAAGGGCCGAGTTCAAATTTCGCCATCCTAGCATTTCCCCTTGGAGCCGAGGACGCCTGACCCCGAGATGGAGCTCTGTGGTGCCTTGCATGGTGATCAGTACCCGATGGGAAGAGCAGGGCCTGGCGCTGCCCCCTGCCAATGGGCTGGCTGCAGGGCTGCTTGGCAGGCCCGACTCTGCACCTGGGGGGCTGCCACTTCAAAGGGAAAAAAGAGCTAATAAAGTTTTCTAAACTGTCCTCCTTGTTCTGTTGCCAGAGGGAGCTGGGGGATTTTAATGGGGGCGGGGGGCTGGAGTAGCTCCATGCACCACATCAGCCAGGCCTCCCGACGGGCAGGAGCCACGGCCACCAGGGGACCTGAGCAGCTGGGCATCTCCCAGGGCAGAGCATTGCAGCCCCATGGCCGTGAAACCACCGGCTCCATTAGCCTCTGTGGCCTCGATTCGAGTTCCGGTTCTGCCCCTAGATTACCTACCAGCCCTTGAACTGGTCAGGCCAGCTGGGCCTCAGTTTCCTCAGAGTGGTCCCTCCTTTTGCCCCCCACCCCCCTTGTTTAGCTGGGTAGCTCTTCCATGCAGGGGCTGTGTCTCTAGAGGTGTATCCTGCGCCGAGGCCATGTCACGGGTAGCAGGGCTGGGATTCCTGCCAGTAGTGGGCAGTGTGACGCCCAGGGGTATTCCAGCCAGCTACACACAGTTTCACGCAGCGGGGAGCGAGCCGGAGCACTGGCTCCTGTGTCAGTCCAGCTATTGGGGGTGGATCCTTAGGGTGCCATTGGGGTTCAGATAACTGTGTCAACAAGAGATCTCCACTTGCACTGGCCCCCAAGATTATGCTGAATCCTGTAGGGCACAGATTTGACCAGGGTAACTCCCACCTGGATCAGGCACACTCCTGTGGGCAAGATGAGGGTTCAAGTCCTGCCTCTAACACAGACTTCTTGGGTTGCATTGCTTTAATCGCGCTATGCCTCAGTTTCCCCCCAGTCTGCAAAATAGTGGAAAATGACCCTGACCTGCCTTGGGGTAGGTTCATTCTGAGGCACTATGAGGATGGGGTGCCACATAAGGGCCAGCCTGGAGCTCGGGGGCCTGCAGGAGCCAGTGCCTGTGGGCGAGTGGGCAACTCCCTCCTCTCCAACACACTGGGGCAAATCACTAGAGCTCTGCATGTACTGCTACTGCTAATGTAGCAGTACGGCTGGAACCAGACCATCACCCTCATAAAGCAGGGGCCCCTATTGCTCAAGCTATCAGGGACTCTCGCTCAGCTGTTAGCTCTACAGGGACTATGACACACAGTAGTCCAGGTCATCACTTCACCACAACAACAAGGCTACAACTCCATTCTGACAGCACAAACCCCTATGGCTTCGGGGGTGGGGGATCTCTATGAGTTGTACAGGGTCTGTGACCCACAGTGGGCACTCAAAGCCTCACCCTTGGCACGCCAAGCTCCCTGAGCCCCAGTGACCAGCCCACCAAGGCATCTCCCCAAGGCACAACCTGGGCCACAGAGTGACACCCCCATCACCCTAGCGAAGGTGCTGCTGGTGTATAGATGGATGCAAAGCAGATCCAGGGGGGAGGGTGTGACCCCCCCGCCAGGTCAGAGATGACAGGGTACGACAACCCCACCAGCAGCTTCCCAGCAGTCCAGTGGGTGGCCAGCAGGGGGCACCCCACTGGATCTATGCAATGGGGCGATCCTCCCCCATGGCATCTTGGGCCCTGTTGTGATGCCAAACGGCAACCAAAGCCCCCTCAGCTGGCTCACAGCTAACCCCGTACCCTGACGGCACAGACACCCCATGGGGAGACAACGCTGGCGGCAGAGGGACTCTTTGGCAGGTCTGAGCAGCGGACAGATTTAGCAGAGAAACCTCGATGGGTTGGAGCAGAGCCAGGGCACGTGGGGCACTGGATTATGGGTCAAACAGCTGGCCCAGATTGGCACAAACCAGCCCACATTGGCTGAGATCTTGCCACCTGCCCACTAGCTTGCAACGGCAAACTGCCTAATACCACCTAGTGATCTGTCCCAGGATATCACAGAAGCCCAAAGGCAGCTGGGTCAATAAAAGATGACAGACGGCAGGGCCAGAAGTGCAGTTTACATTTTTCACTGGTAACAGATTGTGTGGGGTTTGGTTTGGTTTATTTTAAAACAGAACGTGGAATCCGCTCCCGTCAAAACAAGAGGAGGGAGGGAGGACGGGGTGTATGCAAGCGAGTGTGTCTGTCCATCCGTCCACCACAAACATTCATATTTGTGATCATAAAATAAAGTCCCTCTTAACTGTTTGGTTTCTGGTTGTTGGAAACCGGAAAATTTTGCCCCCAAACTCGGTTTTCAGGGGAAAATTTGATTGGTGGAACCGTTAAAAGGAAGAAAAGGAGCAGGGGGAGAGGTGTTTTGACAATGTTTTTGATAAAGATTTTAGAGGCGAAGATTCAGTGAACAGGAGAGAAGTTTAGGTGAAGTGTTGCCACACGGACCAAAAAAAAAAAAGGGTACTGGTGGCAGAATTCTCCTCTATAGGCCAGACTCCCTTGTCAGACTACATCTCCCATGATGCACCCTGGTCACCCCTTAGAGTGGGAGATGGTGAAGCCTGACTGCAGTGCCTCCTGGGAGTTGTAGTGCAGTTTCCTCGCAGCTCTCATTCCCCTGTAGGGGCTCATGCAGCCCCCAACTCCCCTCTTTTCAGGCTATTGTTGCTGTGGATGTAATAGTCCCACTTCTGCCATTGGCTGGCTGGATAACTTTGGGCAAGTGACCACCCTGCTGTGTGCCTCAGTTTCCCTATTTTACAGATGAGGTTAATAACATGAACATATTTTGTTTTTGTTAAAGCAGTTTGAGCACCACCAATGTAAAGCCATAAGACGCCCGCGAGAAGAGCAAGGGATTATTACGATTGATTCCAAACCCCCCAAGTTTGATGGCCTTCCCAGTACGCAGCAAAGGAGGGTTCTCTGGGTGGAGGGTGCTCCCAGAGCGATGGAGGGTTGGAAAGGTATTTGGCCAAGTTACTAACTCCTGTGGCTTTCACACCTCGGAGCCCTGGTCACGGGCTAGGAATCTGCTGAGCTGGGGCCACACAACACCCAGAACAACAGGACAGTTGCTGTCCCTGGAAACCGGCACAGCTGTGGCTACAGGTACAGCGCAGGGTAATGGAGTCGAAGCCAGTGGCCCCCCCAGTATGGCAAATACCCGCCCCCACCCCGCAGTGGCAATCCAGTACTGATCTTGGTCAGGATCTGGGCAGCATCTAGCACAATGTACGGGCCCTGATCTCAGTCAGGGTCTGGGCAGTGCCTGGCACAATGGGGGGCGGGCCCTGATTTTGGTTGGGGTCTGTGTAGTGCCTGGCACAATGGGGTTCTGATCTCGGTCGGGGTCTGGACAGTGCCTGGCACAATGGGGGGCCCTGATCTTGGTGGGGTCTGGGCAGTGCCCGGCACAATGGGGGGGGGCCCCGATCTTAGTTGGGGTCTGTGCAGCACCTCACACAATAGGGGTCCCCAATCTCGGTCAGGGTCTTGGCAGTGCCTGGCACAATGTGGGGGCCCTGATCTCAGTCGGGGTCTGGGCAGCGTCTGGCACAGTGGGGGCCCTGATATTGGTTGGGGTCTGGGCAGTGCCTGGCACAGCGGGGACCCTGATCTCGGTCAAGGTCTGGGCAGCGCCTGGCACAATGGGGGCCCTGATCTCGGTCGGGGTCTGGGCAGCGCCTGGCACAGTGGGGGTCCTGATCTCGGTCAAGGTCTGGGCAGCACCTGGCACAATGGGGGTCCTGATCTTGGTCAGGATCTGGGCAGCGCCTGGCACAGTGGGGGTCCTGATCTCGGTCGGGGTCTGGGCAGTGCCCGGCGTGGTGGGGACCCTGCTTTTGGTCATGGCCTTTAGATGCAGTGGTAATATAAATAATACCCCTCGTCCAGATTTACTTTCCTGCCCCAGGCTTTCAGTGTGTCACGTGCTTCTCTCACCAGCTGTGCAATTAGCGCGCCACATCTGGGCTGCAGCACCACAGCTGCAGTTGACAAGTTGATTGACAGCAGGAGCCAGGCCCCACAAGGGCCTCCTGCTTCCGCTGTTGACAGGCTGCCCAGCCCTAGCCAGCCAGAAATAAAAGCTCCCTGCTGAGCGCAGCGGCCTCGTGGGCCAGATCCCCACGTGGTGGAAAGCAGCGTCGCTCCACTCCAGCGAGCAGCATGAGGCCCGGATCTGGCCCACGCTTCGGCCGACTCCTGTCTGCTTCGACCGGCGCCCAGCTGGCACCAGCGGAGCTGCGCCAGGGAGAGCCAGGAGCAGTCATCGCGTTTGCAGAGCGGTGCTGGCGGGGTGATTTGTCTGGAGGTTTCGCGGCGGCACCATGGACGGTACAAAACGGTGCCAAGTATACACAGCGCTGGCGTGTCAATATTTCATGCCCCTCCCTCCCCCTTCGCGGCTCATTGTTGCAAACCAGGAGGGGAGGGGAGCAGAGCACAGCTCCTAAGCACGTGGATTTGTATTGCCGCCGCGGCCAGGTTGATTCCGCAGGAAATTATACCGATGGGCGCTTGGGCCAACGAGCTTTTTCCCCCCCAACTAGGAAAGTGGCCAAGTCGATTCACCGTAAATGATTAGCTGACCCCCCAGCTTTGCTGCGTGACAGCACCGTTTGCACGAAGCCGGGGATGTGAGGGGCAAGCTGGTAGGTGGGGAAGTTGATTCTGTTGAGATGAAGGCCCTGTCTTGCAGGAGGCTGGACGATGCACAGACCTCGATCGAGATCAGGGCCACAATGTACCAGGCCCTGCCAAGACTCCAACCGAGATCAGGGCCCCGTTGTGCCAGGCACTGCCCAGACCCTGACCGGGATCAGGGCCCCCCCCCGTGCCAGGCCCATCCCAGACCCTGACCGGGATCATAGCCCCCTTGTGCCAGGCGCTGCCCAGCCCCTGACCGAGATCATGGCCCTGTTGTGCTAGGTGCTGCCCAGACCCTGACCAGGATCAGGGACCCCTTGTGCCAGGCACTGCCCAGACCCCAACCGAGATCAGGGCCCCTTTGTGCCAGGCCCTGCCCAGACCCCGACCAGAATCTTGGCCCCGTTGTGCCAGACCCTGCCCAGACCCCAACCAGGATCAGGGCCCCCTTGTCCCAGGCCCTGCCCAAGATCAGGGCTCCCTTGTGCCAGGCCCTGCCCAGACCCCGACCGGGATCAGGGCCCCCTTGTGCCAGGCGCTGCATAGCTCCCTAGGAGAGGACTGTCCCTGCCACAAAGTGTTTACAATCGAGCTAGTTGAAATGTTTGGGCTGAAATGTTTTTTCAAGAGAAAAATGCAGATTCAGTGACCCCCAAAACCTTTCTCTCAAACATGCTGCTTCTCGATGGCTGTTCGTGTAAGAAAAATGTCAGAAAATGTTGCAAGGTTCCACCGTTTTGTTGCGTTATTTCCTTCCATTTTATTTTCTTTAAATATAAAAACAAAACCCTCACTTGTAATCTAAGCAAAGCGTTCTGTTCAAGCCAAAATAATCCCCCCCCCAACTTTTCCCTTTACTGAGACTTTTGAAAAGATTCTGCAATTTTGAGGGGGTTGAGTTTTTCAGAATTGTCAGCGAACCAAAAAAACCGCCATTATCAGCCCAGCTCTCGTTTCCAGCCAAAATAGCCAAGAGAAAAGGCAGGGTTATGAGCCTTGGTTTGCAGCAGGGGAAACTGAGGCACAGAGCGGTGGGCATTGAATGCAGGTCTCAGGCCAGGGCTTTTACCACGAGCCCACCCCTCCTGAGGGGCTTCATTTCCCCAACGCTTGCTAAAGGAAAGGTTCGGCTCTGCTTTTCTTCACCCACATCCTTTGCTTCCCCCAGCCATTTGCCATTAGCAAGAAGCACGAAATGCTGCCGGCCGCTGGCAAGGTGCCCATCTTTAATTAGCCATCCCCTAATGACAAATCACCTCGTTCATTTAACCCCGCCCTTAGCAATAAGTGCAAAGAACTCATTAGCCAGGCACATGGCAGACACAGCCATTTCCCCAAGGGCCATTAACATCATCGCAAAACTGCAGGTGCTTTGGTAGATTTTCCTTGAATCGCCCCCAGGCCCCACCCCGCAAAAAGAAGATTTGGAAGCAGTTTGTTGGGTGAAACTGACAAGAGAGTGGAAAGAGGGAATTAAAAGGCATTAGGGTCTGTATTTCGCGTCCCTACATTCTCCTGCTTTTGGGGGGGGCGGGGGGAAGACAGCTGGGAAAAGGAACACGGGCGCTATTTGTGCGGTCGCCACCATCTTGAATTATTAAGGACAAACCTTCTCATTTCAAACACATTTTGTCCAGCTGCAGCGAACATCCTTCCATGTAATTCGCACGACATCGCACCAGGCCTGTGGCTGCAAATTGGGCCAGACCCTCTGTACAAAGCTGCCGAAGCCCCAGGCCGATGTTTTACGTAATTCTAAGATGTTTCGGGGGGCAACTTTTGCCAGATTTTTAAGAACAAAAAAAGGCCATTTATAGAAAAGGCCATGATTATGTGGAGCTAGGAACAGCTATGAACTCAGGATCATTCCTTGCTAGCAGGCAAAAGCCCCACCGATTGATTCAGCAATACATGCCCGTTAGCTAGGCCGGGTTCGCTTTTCATCAGGAAGGGTCGATAAACGGCAATTTCACCACACACCCACAAAGGAGGCGAAACTATTTCTACTGATCATTGACGCTGACAGCTGGGATAAGTAAGAAACATGCTGCTTGAGAATTCGTTAAGAGTTTGAGCGAAGGGTAAAATTTTGAAGCGTGATGTCGACAGCTTGTGTGTTGACGGCTTTCAAGCTTTCCATGTTGAATCCCAAAGTCGAGGGTCATTGTCCACTCCCCTCCCCGTGTCTGATTCCCCCATATTTTCCCACAACTGGGAAAATTTAAATACATAGAAAAAATGCTTTAAAACCCAGCATTTTGTGAATGGGTGAACATGTAAATTGGTTCTCAAAAATATGCTTAAAATAAAAATCCCTCGTAGCCATCGAAATGATAGAAAAATCAAAGCTGAATTGTGCCAAAGCTAAACTTGGGATTCCTCCAGGTCCTGCAGAGGAGCTGCCTGGCGCTCGGAAACTTGCATCCTTCACCAGCAGTGCTTGGGCCAATAAAAGCCATTACCTCCCCCCTTGTCTCTCATACCCTGAGACAGAGACGCCTCCACCACCACCTAACTATATCATTTAGCCCTTGGAGGGGGCCCGAGACCCTCCTGCGTAGAAATCAGTCAGTCATCAGACCATTCCGTTGTGATTTTCAAAGGCATTATTAGTCTTTATTAGGCATATTATGGTAGCGCTCAGAAGCCTGGTCATGGCCCAGTGTGCCAGGCCCTGTACAAACACAGAACAAAAAGCCCATCCCCACCCCAGTCATACCTAAATCCCACTTTGGTCAGGTTTAAATTTCTTTTGGCCTATTTTTTGGGGTGGATGCCACCTTCCAATGTTTACATGCTACATCAATTATAACCCTCTCCCATACACACCACCCCGTTACAGAGATCTGACCGCAGGGATTTTAAAGACCAGTGCCAGCGTATCTACTTGGGCTCAAGACAGGGGTAACTGGATGAAGTTTCATGGCCTCTAATTCACAGCAGGTCAGAGGAGATGAGTAAATGACCCCTTCTGGCCTTGAACTCTGTGCATCTCTCTCTCTCAAATAATTCTGGGAAGGGTGTGGGGGGAAGGCATAGGTCTGGCTAAGAAGAAAAGAGCATGAGGTTAAACAAGACATTTCCCATGGGGCTACAGCTTAGCTGGGAGCGTGGCTAGCTACACGTGACTGGTCAATAGTTTGGCTTTTGCTAAAGGCACTTTTGTTTTTTTTTTGTAAAAGTAAGACACTGGCCTCTCCTCTGTTTTTAAAGATTGCACACCCCCTGGAAATCTGAATGATACAACCCCTCGTCCCGTGACCAAAACACTGCACGGCTGGGGCACGAAGCGTGTAAGCATCGCATTGTGAGCTGAGGGACGGTCCACAGTAGGGTGACCAGATGTCCCGATTTTATAGGGACAGTCCCCATAGTTGGGGTTTTGTCTTAATAGGTGTCTATTACCCCCCACCCCCATCCTGATTTTTCACCCTTGCTGTCTGGTTCCCCCCCAGCCGCGCCCTGAGCGCTTGCTTCACAGAAAGCCGTGAGATCGGACTCCAGGAGAACCCAGTCGTCGCACAGAAGCTTGCTCCAGTGAGGAGAAGCTAATCGATAGCCGCAGAGGGGCTGAAATGATCTGTGCGGCATAGGACGGGAATGGACTCTGGTACCTTTTCCAGCCAAGACTCGCTGTGTCCCAGCACAGCTGGGACACCAAGGAGCATTTCACGTTGCCCTGGAATGTGTCTGACTCCTTTTTAAAGGAGCTGAGTCCCGGTACAGTATGGGGCAGCTGATACACAAGAGTCCAGATTCCAGAGGCTGATTTTCAGTTAAGGCCCCTTTAAGGTTGAATAAAGTCGGCAGAGACAGTCCCAGCCAAGAATCCTGCCTCCTCCTCCCCCCGCCCCCACTGTGCAGGGGCAGGACCTACCCCAACCACTGGGAAGCTGGTAGAAGGGCACTGAACCTAGTGTGTGGGGGTGTGTGAGAGGAACACATTGCATTATGGGTACTCCATGCTTCAGCAGGGGCTCTTGGGAAACAGCGCATGAATTAGAGCAGCCCAGTGGCTGCTCTAGCTGACACCAGGGACTAGGCACAACCCCAGAAGTAGGGGAGCAACTGAGTCTCATGCCCTGGTCCAGGTCCAAGCATAGCCATCCCCTGATGGGGAATCCAGTGATTTTCCTCCCTCGGGGGTTATCCAAGGCCCACCTGCCAGCTACAGCTTTCTGGAAGGTGCCCCATTGGGTGCCTGCACGGCCCCTCCCAAAAACAACAGCGCTGGAGTCTTTGGGCCTGACAGGGATATTTAATGCAGGTTGGGGGCAGAGGGCATCACAAAGGGAGTCAGATGTCCTCAAATCCCAGGTAATAGTAATGGGATCTGGGCCCCAGGCCCTGCAAAGCTCTGCCTCAACTTCCCCAAAGCGCAGCAGCCCCTCACAGTGTGGGGCGAGCTCTCACGTTACCTGCATTAGATTAGGGTCTCAGTCCCTGCCAAGCCTGGAACCAACACCCCAACACGGGGGGAAAGTATCTCTACCCGTTGGCCCTTCCTGCCTCACTGGTCCAACTCCCCAGTTCCCTGTACCACTACCCCTCCCCCCATGCACCACTCATGCAAATCAGATTAGAATTGATTTTAACCCCTCACATCCTCGTGTAAATAAATCACTCTACAAGGCTCAGTGCAATGGGAAATCAGGCCCGGGATCTTTGGTTTTTACAAGAGTCCCAGCCCTGCAGGGACTGGTTCAAACTGATCCGATATATTGAAGGTATTCTGCATTTTCCCCACTCCACGGTCTTGGCTCTCCCCTGGCCCTTTTCTACACTAAGACCCAGATCGCCAGCTGGTGTAAACCAGTGTCACGCCATTGGCGGCAGAGGGGCCAGACACCCATTTACACCAGCTGAGAGTCAGTGTGTAAGCGGAGTCTTTCTGGATTTACTCCTCTGCCCCCACACAAACAACTAGTGATTTTTGGTGTGTCCAGGGTTGGGGTGCTCAACTGGAGGCTGCTTAAAGGGACCCAACTCTCGGGTGCCTTGTGTTGTTATTTTCATGGGAGCATTTGACACTAGTGCAAACAAATGCACCAGGGTGGGGGAGCACAATACGCGCCCCAGGCCATTTACAGGGTGTGTGACTCTATAGGAAACAGGCACTTGGGGTTGAGTTGCTTTGGCAATGCTGCTGTGGTGCCTCATGGGAGTTGTAGTTCAGTGGCCTCAAGCTTCCATTCTCCCCTATAAGCTGGGTTCCTTAGTTGGACTACGTCTCCCATGCTGCACCATGGCCAGGGATTCCCATGATGCAACCCCCCTCTCCAAGCACAGAGAGAGTGTGGTGCATCATGGGAGATGTAGTCTGACCAAGACCTCCACTCTACAGAAGAGAACAGGAGCACAAGGCACCTGGACTACAATATCCAGGAGGCATTTCAGAATAAGTCGCTCTGATTCTTGGTCGAAGATGTTCAGGACACGAATTTCACTGGGAAAAGCCTGAAATGTTGAATGGAAAATTGAAATGGAAATGGATCTTCCCCCTCCCCAACACCTGTTTTCCTGCATGAGGATCCTGCAGCAAGCCTTGTGCAGGAAACCCCCCACATCTCCCCCGACACCCCTCCCTGTCCCCTTACAAACACAGAGTGGTTGTCACAGATCTATGCGGGGGTTCAATGCCCCAGCCTTTTGCAAAGCTGCCCCTAGGGCTTGGTTAATAGACGCACGCCCAAGAGACTGCACAGTTGCTGAGGCATCAGACCCCGTTGGATCCGTAGCACCCATGTCAGCGCCATCAAAGTCAATGGAAGTCAGGCCAATTTGCATCAGCGGTGGGGGGCCTGGGCCTGCCCCACCACCTCTGAGGTCTGGTGGATGGGCTCACGTTCCTCATCCCTCAGCTGGCCATGGTTGCTGGGATGGAAGAACCCTGGACTGGAGATAAGGAAAGGGAAAGCGGATCCGTTACATTGATGTCATCAGCAATTAGAGAAACAGTGGGACACCAGCCCAAGAGATCTGCCTCTCCCTATAACCTCCCATCCTATTTATCTATGACATCAATGTGATCGCTGGGGTTGGGGGGGGCGGAAAGAGAGGAGCGTAGGTGAGTGGAGTCTGTTGTCTAGCAGGAGCAGGTGCTGGACTGCGGGGGCGGAGTCTCGGTCAGAGCCCCGTTCTTGCTGTTGCCGACGAGGGTGGTGTTGGTGTCCAGGCTCTCGTTCATCTTCTCGCAGATAATGTCCACCAGGCGCTCAAAGACCTGCTTGACGTTGATGTTGTCCTTGG
Source organism: Aldabrachelys gigantea (assembly GCA_026122505.1). Lineage (NCBI taxonomy): Eukaryota > Metazoa > Chordata > Testudines > Testudinidae > Aldabrachelys > Aldabrachelys gigantea. The sequence goes on from CM047504.1 coordinate 5,827,438, forward strand.
CGCTGGCTTCGAAGAATTCAAACCCTGCGAGGAGGGGAGGGAAGGAGGAGAAAGGAGGGAAAGAGAAAGAACAGAAGGAGGAGAAAAATCGTGTGCTGGTGACTGAAAGTACACACAATGCACAGTCAATCTGTGGAACTCCTTGCCAGAGGATGTTGTGAAGGCCAAGGCTATAACATGGTTCAAAAACGAACTGGAGAAGTTCATGGAGGATAGGTCCATCAATGGCTATTAGCCAGGATGGGCAGGAATGGTGTCTCTAGCCTCTGTTTGCCGGAAGCTGGGAATGGGCAACAGGGGATGAATCACTTGATGATCACCTGTTCTGTTCATTCCCTCTGGGGCACCTGGCATCAGAAGACCAGGTGGGCTAGATGGACCCTTGCTCTGACTCAATATGGCCATTCTTACAGTGGATCCAGGAGGATTGGAACCCTTAGCCTTTGGCATGAAAACCCCCAGTCCCTTAACACCTGAGCTAATGGAGCAATAACCTGATCCCCCTCTATAACTACCTACAGGTCTCTGGCCTGTGTGATGCAAGATGTCAGACTAGCTGATCACAAGGGTCCTTTCTGGCCTTGGAGTCTAGGACTAGAGAGGCCAGCAGCAGTAGGACTTTTATCTGTTGACGTTGGCCACTAGGGGGCGAGGTGACACAAAAAAAAAGGGTTTTAAGTGTGGCGAGATGATAGGGAGAGGCCCCTTCTGTTCCTGGAGAAATTTGTGATTGCAAACAAAACCTTAGCCAAGTGCCTGAGGCCTCAAGCCTCATTTAGGTGGCTACCGACTGCTGATTTTCATGGGAATTTGGTTGTGCCAAATTGTTGCAGTTGGAGGAGAAGAAAACCCAAAACAAAAAACAATCCACCCCCCCCCAAAAAAGAATTTTTTAAAAAATAACACATTTAAGTTTTTTCCTCTCAAAATTTCCTTCAATTGTGTTCTTTAAAATTAAACAAAAGAAGTTAAAAATGCTCCAGTTCAAAACTTCTGCCTCAAGTCGAAACGAAATAGTTTTCAACTTGCTGAATGTTTTGAAAAATGTTGACCCCTCCCCACCACCACAAAAGTTCACTCCTGGGGTTTTTGGAATTGCCGACAAATGGAAAAATCAGTTCCAGGTTCTCCAGCCGTTGCAGGGCTGGAGTGGAGGGCACCAACCTAGCTCATCTGCCAGCCGCTTGCCATCCTCCGTGGCCACCACTCGGTCGTCCTCCAGGTCACACTTGTTCCCCACCAGGATCACCTGGGCGTTATCCCACGAGTACGTCTTGATCTGGGTCGCCCTATGGAGCAGGGGTGGGAATTGAACTCGGGCCTTGTTTCTAAGCCGTGCCCACCCAGCTGTCAATCACTTTCACCCCACCCCACCCCAACTCCTCCCTCCCTTATAAAAAAAGCACGGTTACAAATCCAATGTGTCTTTTATCGCTGGGGACACCGCACCACCCCATCTTAAAGCAACATGAGCCCCAAACCAGCCAGGAATTTGCACAACATATAGGCTCTTCCATGGGAGGGATTGAACGCACCCTTCCGCCCGCCCACACCCTCCCAACTCACATTGTTTACTATCCTTTTGCGGTCAGGACTCCTGGGTTCTATCCCCACCTCTGCGAGGGCTTTGGGGTCTAGTGGTTCGAGCTATGGGGCTGGGAGCGAGGACTCCGAGGTTCTATCTATATCCAGGCTTAGGAGGGGAGAGGGGCCTAATGGGTAGAAAAGATGACTACTTTGGGTGTCTCTGCTACCTTGTGCCTCAGTTTCCCCTTCTGTGAAAGGGAGATCAAAATAACAACAACAATAAATACCAAACCCTCTTTGTAAAGCACTCGGAGATCTTTGGAGGGAAAGTGTATCCGTCAGTGTTCAGTGGCATTAAACACAGTCCCAGGAAGAAATGGCACCCAGTGGGCTTTCCGTGAGTGAAAGCAGCCATCCGAGGGCTCCCCTCCCAGAACAGAACCTTGGAGTCCTGTCTCCCAAGCCCCCTGCTCTAACCACTAGACCCCACCCTCCTTCCAGAGCCAGGGAGAGGACCCAGGAGTCCTGGCTTCCACTATATCCCTGGGCTAAACCCCTTCCCTGTTCAGCCAGACTCAAGGCAGCTCAGGGGCTCCGAGCTGCAGCATCAGCCTCAGACAGCCTGACTCCTCCTCCCTAAACCCAGTGACTCGCTGTCAATCTGACTCATGGGTGGCCCCAGCAGATTTGTGCCTCTCCCTGCAGGAGGCTGCAGCTGGGCGAGGGGGTGATGACAAACAGACCCCAGAGAGGGGTGAAGCCAGGAATAAGGAGCAGTGAAAAGGTCGGGGGGCGGGGGGGGAAGAGCCCCATCTCTGAGATCAACCCCGCCTCGGTTTTCCCCATAGTTCAGTGCGGTGACCTGCCTCTTCCATCCCCAACACTGCCCCACCCTCCATAAAAATCTTAAAAATCCAATGAGTCTTTACAGATGGGCCCCCTCCCCACAACGCCATGTCTTTAAGGAATATGAGCACTGCAACTTTATCAGGAGTTTCCAATGGAGGCAGGGCCCTCCCCAGGGCAGGAGGGATTGGGGGGGCCATATTCCCTCCCCCACTCACACACACAGTTTGCTTTCTACAGATGCAGACAGCTCGGCTGCATCAGTTACACGCAGCGCAGCTGCCCCCTCTCAGGCGGACGGGCTCAGGCTCTCGGCAGACTCAGGCAGACGTCACTTTTGCTCGGCTCAAGCTTTTCTTCACCACTAGCACCAGTCAGAGAGCTAAATTTTCCCCCACGGAGATCTTGACCTCAATCCCTGTGATCCTCAGGGAGCCAGGGGCCCTAAACAGGGGCCCCCAGTGCCTGTATCTTCACTCAGCCCTGGACACGGCTGGCTCTCATGGTACAACGCAAGGGAACACGGGGTCTCTTACCAGTCCTGCACGGCGTTGAAGGAATCCTGGTTGGCGATGTCGTACATCAAGAGAAAGCCCATAGCTCCTCGGTAATAAGCCGTCGTGATCGTCCGGTATCTCTCCTGCCCTGCGGTGTCCTTTAAACAATCCCGTCCCCCCCAACACACACAAATAAGAGTTGCTTCTTTGCAAGATCCCCAGCTGCACAGGGGATGATTTCAACCCAGAGGTAGCACTGCGGGAGGCTTGGGGGTTAATGCTCCCCCTCACTTCCTGCCAGAGACTCCCGCCCCCTGTGCCTCAGTTTCCCCATCTGTAAAATAAGGAATTACACTTTCTTTGGACTGCAAGCTCCCTGGGGCAGGGCCCATCTCTCCCCAGATGTCCGCAGGGCTGCTTCAGTTAGGGGCCATGAAGCAGTGCATTGTGGGAGGGTGAGAAATATCAGCTGCTCGCTATCTGCTTGGCCTTGTACAGCACTTATCTACTCTCGGGAGCAGGTGGAGACCAGAGATAGGCCTGTTACTGTGGAGACCAGAGAGCGCACAGAGGGCCGTGACAGATGGATCTTTTCATTAAAAGGCCTGGATGTGTCAAGCTGGTACCAGGAACTGGGGCTAGTTTCCATGACAGCTCAGATGCACGTAAGACGCACTATTTGCGTGTGATTAAAAAAAATAAATCTATTAATAAGGGAGCGGAATGGAAATTTGAACGGGCTGCTGTTAAAAATAAAGCACTGGCAAGCCGGACGATCCCCTTTCTGCCGTATGGAGAGAAAGCGAAGCGTGGGGGGCTTGCCTGGACGGGGTGGTCAAGGAGGGGACTCGTGGAGGGGTGCGGGATAGGGAAGAGACCGGGTGGGATCCTAGTCAGCCTGCTGCAAAAGGCAGGACTGAAGGGATGCTGGATGGGTATGAAAGGGAGGGGATTGAGGCCCGATCTCGCTGAAGAGTGCTTTGCCGGGTAGCTCCGGCCATACACAAAGGGCTCCTTGCGGGAACCCGGCTTACCCCAGTAAAGCTGCGCACTCCACCAGAAGGGCTCATTCCATCCCACCCGACCAAAATCAATGCGCCCAACAAAAGCAACGTTCGGCTGGTATAACCGCGTCTCCGGTAGGGTTTCTGCTGGGTCAGCCAGACCTCACCCGTCTACAGGGCACTGACTAGCAGAGCTCTGCCGGCGGGTGTCTGGAATGGAGAGCCGGCCTTACAGCTGATGGCAGGACGTCGCAGGTGTTAGCCTGTGGAACTCATTGCTAGGCGATGGGATCAGCGCTAGGCCTTAAACTAATCTCAGTTAAATAAGTCAAATTTAGAGGGTCGGCGCCCTGGGGCAGGGACCGTCTGTTTGCTCTGTGTTCGTGCAGCACCCAGCGCAGTGGGTCACAGGACTGGTGCTCCTAGGTGCTACCATAATACACCTAACAATGCACAGTGCCCAGCACAATGGGGTTCTGGGCCATGGCTGGGGCTCCTAGCTGCTACCGTAATACACCTAATCATGTACAGCGCCCAGCGCAAAGGAGTTACGGGCCACACGACTGGGGCTCCTAGGTTCTACCGTAATACACCTAACAAATAATCTACAGCACCTACCATAACTGCATCTCAGTCCATGGCTGGGGCTACTAGGGGCTACCGTAATACACCTAATAAATAATGTATCGTGCTTGGCCCATGGCTGGACTCTTAGGCACTACCATAATACACCTAATCATGTACAGCAGCCAGCACAATGGAGTCCTGGGCTATCACTGGGGCTACTAGGTGCTACCATAATACACCTACTTATTGATCTCTCTTTTTTGGAGGGTCAGGCAGAGTCTGCAGAGAGGCAGAGACACTTCCACAGATCCTTTTGGGAGGTGGCAGGAAGGCATCTGTCCATCCTCATTTCAATGAACCCCTCTCCATCCAGCTGTGTCCCCTTAAAGCAAAGCACAGGCTTAAATACTTATTTATGAGATGGATTGTGGTAGTGTCTCAGCATCGCGGCCCAGGAACCCATGTGCCAGGTGCTGTACATCCGCAGAACAAACAGATGGACCCTGCCCCAAAGAGCTTCAGATCTAATTAAGCAGGGAAGTGACTCCAGCGGAGCCAAGCCAAAGAGTTAACCACCTCCTACCGTAATGTCACTCCTACACGTGCCCCCGATCTAAATCACCCATACCTCCTAGTGGTCAAGTCAGTGCCCAGAGAGGGCTTCCACTCACTAACACTGCTCCTCCGGGTCTCTCCCACTTATTACAGTGGGGCAAGAGGTTGCAGTGGAAAAAAAAACCACATTGGGTCAAATTCCCTGCTGGAGTCTGTGGAGTTTCGGCCTGCAAAGATTCAAGCCACAGCACGTGCAGAGACCGCTCAGCCTGACAGAAATCCCCAGAGCAGGGCTCTGTCTGGCCAGGCAGCCTCTCTTCAAAATTGGCATCTTGTGGCAGTGAGTTCCACAGACTAACTGCATTGACAGAGGGTAAATGAGGAGGCAGATGTAGTTCAGAGGTGGCATTAGGAGGCTAGTGAAGTTCCCACCATGGAAAAAAATCAGTGGCAATGAGTTCCACAGGCTAAAACAGAATTAAAAAAGGGGGACATATTGGGTCTCTTGGTCCCCAGGCTGGTGGGGGAGACCCCAGAGGATTTGGGGGCAGGGGGGAAAAAAAATCTTTTTCGGGTGGAGAGTTTGCATGATGGTGCCCGGCGGCATTTACCGGAGTCAAGGTAACGCCAGCTGCTGCCTGAGCCAAAGCACACGCAGGCCGGTGCCATTACCATGGTGACTGCCAGAGGCCTTCAGGAGCAAAGAGATTCTGACCCCCCATCCCTCCTCGTGAAAGCCAGCGACAGCTGCAGCTGCTGCGTGGGGAGGGAAGGGATGTTTACCCTCAGCACCGGGGGATCCAGCTGCACTTAGGGACTTTGCCACAGCTGCCGGCCATGGAGATAACAGGAAAAGAACGTGCTAATCCAGTCTCGCCAGCTGGGACCGTGGGACAGGGCGGTTGCTGGGGCCTCAGCACGACGTGGGCCTGACCCCCACTCGGCCACAGAGCCAGTGGAGCCAACAGGCCAGATCCCCGGCCACTGTAAAGTGACCTAGTGCCAAGAGAGCAAGGCTGAATCACATCAGCTGGGGGCCGGGGCCGGTGTCACGTTGCATTCAAGAAATAAAAAAAGTGTCACTCTCCACAGAATGGATCACAGGGCCATTTCCCTCTAGGGGGCGCTAGTTCTGGGCTAGGCCCAGTGCAGGGGACTGACTGGTTCAAGGGGGCTGGGAATGGGGCACCGGGCCTTTCCCCTCCAGGGGGCACTGGCTCTGATCTGGCCCCAGGGAAATGGGGGGACTGGCTGGCTCAGGGGGGTGGGGAATGGAGCACAGGGCCTTTCCCCTCCAGGGGGCACTGGCTCTGATCCGGCCCCAGAGGAATGGGGGGACTGGCTGGCTCAAGGGGGTGGGGAATGGGGCACAAGGCGCTTCCCCTCTAGGGGGCGCCGGCTCTGATCCAGTCCCGGGGGAATGGGGCACAAGGCCTTTCCCCTTCCAAGGGGTGCTGGCTCTGATCTAACCCTGGGCAGGGGACTGGCTGGCTCAGAGTCGGGAGGTGGGGTCTCTTCCCTGTAGGGCTGCAGCACTGCGCAGAACATCTTCCTCCAACAGAAGAGGAAATGAAGTTTTAAAAAGGAAGCATTGCACCACTGCAGTGATTACGGTAACAGCCCCTTCCCTGTGTGTGTGTGCGCGGGGGGGGGGGGCGGGGGGGGGGAAGTGTGCCTTTTTCAAGCCCATTTGCTGCACACAAGTTCTGGAAGCCACCAAGTTCTGATCCACTCCCCGTGTGGGGAGCTGTCCCAACACTCCATCATGCAGGGCAGAGCCCCTCCAACTGCCAGGCCTCCAAACCGCCGCCCCCTGGGCAGTGGGGGCTCAGGACTGGGGGCTGGCTGCAGGGGGGCTGTACAGAACAGGGTGTTGGGGAAAGGTGTGCGCCCCGCATGGGGCCAGAAGTCCCAGGAATCTGGGACTGAAGAGTCAGCGCCTGGTGAGGACTGAAAAGAAAAGAGCCGTCAACCCTCATGCTTCAGGGCACAGGCCGATCTCCAGCTCGGGGTCAGGAGGAATTCACCTGCAGTATAGTATTGCTCTGCTAGGGGCAGCAGGGTGGGATGGACGCCTCACTCTCTCTCTCCAGTGTCTGGTGCCGACACCAGAGCATACAAGGTGCTGGATCTCTTCTGGCCCGAGGCCCCTGATCGATAAGCGCGGGGCCACCTGGGCCATGGCTTATCCTCATCAGCTACTATCAGTATTACGGTAACATTGGGCGTACTGGCCATGGCCCAGGACTCCATTGCGCTAGATGCTGTACAAAAACACAGCACAGTCCTGCCCCCAAAAGATAAACTGTCCCGCTGGGATCCCCGGGGCCTCCCTCCCTCTCCGCCAGGGTCCCACTTCCCTCCCCTTCCCGGTGCTCACCCAGATCTGCAGCTTGACCCTTTTCTCGTTCCTATAGACCGTCTTGACCTTGAAGTCGATGCCCACGGTGCTGACGAAGGCCGAGGTGAAGGAGTCGTCGGCGTAACGGAACAGGAAAGATGTCTTCCCCACGCTGCTGTTCCCGATGATCAACAGCTTGAACATGTAGTCGAAGTTCTGGTCGGCAGCATCTTTCTGGGCCTGCCGGGTGTCGTTGGCGGAGGCCATCTGGGGGGTGGAGACGGGGCATGAGCAAGGCAGAGGGGTGAGGAGTGGGGGTCTAGTGGCTGGGAGCCAGGACTCCTGGGTTCTCTCCTGTCTCTGGGAGGGGAGTGGGGTCTAGTGATTAGAGTTGAGGGTGCTGGGAGCCAAGACTCCTGGGTCTCATTCCCAGCTTTGCCAAAGACTTTACTCTGTGACTTTGAACAAGCCATTCTGCCTTGCTTTCCAGCCAGCCACAAGCCTAAAAAAAGCCCCGTGATCATTCCTCCCCCAGGCCAGCTAGGACATGCAGCATTTGTGAGGTTTCCAAAAGAGAGGATGTGGCCCCGATTATGGGAGTTTGAGGGGATCCCAGCTCCTCCTCCTTTGGAAAGTCCTTTCTGGGAGCAGCCAATCCCTGGCAATCGGCAGAGATCCCAGCCCAGAAGAGTCATTTACCATCAGTAACACACAGATCATCACTGGATCTTTGGAGGAGTAGATTGTTAAGCCCTTGGGGGCGGGGTCAGTCTCTTTGTTCTGGGGTTGTACAGCACCGAGCGCAACTGGGTCCTGGCCTGTGACCAGGGCTCCTAGGCGCTACCATAATACACCTAATAAATAACAACTGCCAGGTTCTAGTCCCAGCTCAGACCTGCTGAGTGACCTTGGGCAACTCACTTCCCTGTTCTGTGCCTCAGTTTCCCCTCATGCCCATTGTCTCATGTGTCAAGTGCTCTCACGATGCAAATAGGAGCCTCAGCCATGGCCCAGGACCCCCCACGTACAGGTGCTGTACGTTATTTATTAGGTGTATTATGGTAGCACTCAAGGACCCCAGTGTCTCAGGTCCTGCACAAAGACATAAGAGGCTAATTAGCTCGCTCAGGGATTGCATTCGTGTAGCAACCAGCACAACAGGACCCTGACCTTGCTTAGCAGCTTCTAAGCCCTACTGTAGCTGGATGTGAATGCAGCTCTCCCAAGCTAGTGCCCTAACCACTGAGCCATCCAGCCTCCCATTGCAGTGACCTTGTCTGAGCTCTGGGATAGCCCAGGCCGGTGAATTTCACCCAGCTGCTTGGGGACTTTGCTCAGGTGCCTGTTTCCTGTTGCTCCCTGCGTGCCCTTCTCTGGCAGAGACAATCCTTCTGTACCGGGCGGGATGTGTCACACCTGACCGGGGCAGGGTGTGCGTAGGAGGCTGTCTAAGCTCAAACACGGCTGTTTGCTAACTGGGAAGTGGCAGGAACTGTGGCTTTTGCTTCTCACCCCTACTTCAAACCAAACCAAAACCAAAACCTGTTTACCTAGAGGGAGAAGGGAAGAAATCCACTCCCAGAGGCAGAGGGGGGTGGGCTTTAATTGAAGAATAGCAGGCATGCGGTGAAGGTACTGGGCTGCAGGAGATCTGGGTTCAAATCCTGCTTCCGCCATTGGGTGAAACCAGGGGTGAGTTGCTGGTATTTTTCAGAGCTGGCACAAGTGCCAAGGTGGGGCCAGTTGAATATTATCTGTCACGGAGTCCCTGGGCGATGCTCTGGAACTGCTCCCCACCAAGCCAGTCAGGACTTTGGAGAGCCTCCTTTCCCTTGGAGCAGACTTTTTCAGGGCAAGAAGCTCACGCGGCTTCACCTCCTGGGTCTCTCCTTGGAGCATTCAGCATCCTCTGCCCCTCCGTGCGCTTCCCACAGCGAGTCCCCCCCAGCGGGGTCCTGGGGAAGCCACAGGGTCCTGCACCCCCACTTTGCAGTCAGACGTGACTCTCAGCCAGCCAGTAACACAGAGGTTTATTCGATGACAGGAACAGGGTCTAAAACAGAGCTTGTAGATACAGCGAACCAGACCCCTCGGCCGGGTCCATTCTGGGGGGCAGTGAGCCAGACCCCCAGGTCTGCCCTTCACTCCTCGTCCCCAGCCAGCTCCAGACCAACCCCCCTCCAGCCCCTCCTCTCTGCTCAGCTCCTTTCCCGGGCCAGGAGGTCACCTGATCCCTTTGTCTCCAGCACCTTCAGCTGGCACCTTTGCAGAGGGGGGGCTCAGGCCATCAGTTGCTAGGAGACAGAGGGCCAGGCATTTAGGGGCACTGGCCCCTTCCTCTGCAGCAATCACACACCCTTATCCCACCACCTAGATATTAAGAACTGCATAGGGGACACTGAGGCACCAACACAGTATTCAGAGAAAACATTAAGAACATTCCCAGTTCGTCACATCATCCACCGAAGCTGTTTTCTCAGGGGAAATTAAGTTTTTCGACTAAATGAAATTTGTCCGGAAAAGCCTCTGCTTCCTGCAGAAAAACTGGATTTTTCCACCGCAAACCAGAAGGCCCGAAGCCCAAGAGACGTCTGTTGGCAAACGCCATCGCAGTGCCTCAGGGGAGCTGTAGTGCAGGTGCCTCCTGCCTGCCCCAGTTCTACCCCAGGGGCCCATGTCATCACTTGGACTACGTCGCCCATGATGCCCTACTGCTGCTCAGTAAGAAGGCTACCAGGCTGCCTCATGGGAGTTGTAATCCTCTGAAGACCAGGCAATGGAGTTAGGCTCCCACAGCAGACGTGTGTTCAGCCCCCTACATGTGCTGGGGGGCCTGATCCCAGAGGTGGCCTGCACGGCCCCTGGTGCATTTTGGGGGCCCGATCCGGGGGGAGCGGTTCTGCACAGCCCCCACGCTCAGTTAGGATCTCTAAGTGCTACTGTAACGCCTGTCGCTGCTAAGGATTCTCATTCGGACGGAGCACTCTGGTGGTGGCCTCACCCGACGCGCAGAGGGAAGCGAGATGCCCCGTACCTGCCACAGCTTGCAGACAGGGTTGAACGCTGCTGCCAGGCGGGAGACAGCAGGACTGGCTTTGTAAAGGCTTTTGCCAGGGTTCAATGAGTCACGCTCCCTGCCCTCGCGCCGGCTGCTTCTTCACCAGGGCTTCCAACCCAACCAGCCCGACCAGTTCGGATCCCTGCGGCTCCGGGCCAGTCAAGCAAAGTAACCGCTGCAGTTCCCCGGCTTGTGCTGACACCCACTGGGCTCTGCCTTCCTAGAGCCGCCACGTGGTGCCATGGAGAGGACACCAGGCTGAGGCCCAGGGCAGCTGGGCTCTTCCCAGCTCTGCCAAGGACGTGGGGCAAGGCACTTCCCCTTTTCGTGCCTCAGTTTCTCCTCTTGTCTTTCCCTTGTTTAGACAGTGAACTCTTTGGGACAAGGACTGTCTGGGCTAAGCGTCTGTGCAGCTCCCAGCACCAGGGGTGCTGATTTTGGTCAGGGTCTATATCGTGCCCAGGACAATAATTGGCCCTTGAAGCTGGGATCTGACTCTCTTCATTTCATATGAAAAAAACCTAGTGAATCCTCCCGAAATGTACAGTCTTCACTCTCCCAGGACAGAGTGAACTGGCTGAGAATTCGCAAGCCAATTGGTTAACTAATTTAGGAGCTAGAATTAATCCAAAACTGGGTCCTCAGTGATGTTAACCCCTAGATAACACAGACTCCTCAAAGTTCCCATCCTGGGAGCTTGCAGGCAGGCTGTACCTGAAGCAATTAGGTTGCAATTAAGCAAAGTTGTTAATCATTGCATGTAATAACGCTCATCATAACAGGCTCAGCAGGGCTATTATGACGTCAGAGGTAGCTTAACCAATCCTCGCCCTTCTTCCACTGCTAATTTGCATGCCACAGCATCATGGGTTGGAGGGCGATTGGCGGCAAGAGTTCTCATTGGTAGATTACTTGCCCAATCACTGCTGTTTAAATACTCTGGCTTCACGCCAGTGGGGCATCATGGGACGGTTGTCTCCATCCTGCTGTGCGTGGAGGCAATGCTGCCGGGGGAAACTGAGGCAGGGGGAGCTCTGAGATCATAGAGCCACTGGGACTCATCACCGAGCTCTTTCCATCTGGAGCGGTGAAATATCTCACAGTAGCGCTCTCCTCGGGGTTGTGTCAGGGGTGGGAGCTGGCATGGAAGGGTGGAGGGGTGCAGGAGGGAGTGGAGGGGTATCGGGTGGATGGACAGGGCAGATGGGCACTAGCATGGAGCAGCCCACGGAGGGGCACACGCTGGATGGACGCTGGCACGCAGCAGTGCAAGGGAGGGACGGTATTGCTTAGGGGCTGGCAGGCAGCAGTGACTGGCCGAGGCGGCAGTGCCAGGAGCTAGCACACAGCCATCCCGCGCCAAGGCATGGGCACGGCCAGGGCAGCTGCAAGCCAGGAATCTTGTGCCGACAGCCAGAGCAAACCAGCCTCGGTGCAGGGCCCTGACTCACAGCCTGGGCTCTCTGCCTTGCCGGGTGGAGACTCTGGGGCAAGGGCAAGAACTAACAGGGAGGGGATTGGGAGTGGGGGGAAACTCAGCCCTAGGAGAGCTGCACAGTCCCTCCCTCCACCCCAGCCTGTATCCCCCACCCCCACCCACCCACACACTGTCTCACATCAGGCCGTGAAGCCTCTAAGCCAGTCCCCCAGCTGGTGTAGACCAGCGTTGCGCCACCTGAGTCAGCGCAGCTGGGCCCATTTACACCAGCCGGGATCTGGCCCTTTATAAATGTTGATTTTGCAAAGCGAAGGGCTTGTTTATTCATGGCTCGAACAGGAGCCGCTCCCAGCAATTTACAACCAGAGGGAGCCCAGGTAGAGCGAAGACAAACTGCTGGGGCCAGCTGCCCCACTGGCGTAACCTGGCATCAGCCGGTAAACTCCGGGGAAAGGGGCCGATTCCCCTTTAAGGCCCTGCCTGACCGATCCTTGCCCGAAGTACCACCTCTTACGCGTGATTGAGTCACCCGCCGTGTTCTGGCAGCGCTGGCCGGCCTCGGGCCAATGCACCGCTGTGCCGCCCCTTATGCACAGCGCAGATTTTCTGCAATGATCTGCAAGGCCACCCCACGAGTCTGCTTCCAGCTCACCTCGTACTATTACGTGTATTATGGTAATAGCAAGGCACTCCCTTCCCCCCCCATAGAGATCAAGGGCCCTATCGGCATGGAGTCAGAGTGAGAAGCGGTCCCTGGGAGGGGGCAGGATCCCTGCACGAACAGCCCCAACGCACGACCCCAGAGGCGGCTGCATCTCCCTACCAGGTGAGGGACCCCTCTGCCACCGCAGAAGGGGTGAGGTGAATGGCAGATGTTTATACAGGGATCCTTCACCTGGCAACGAGATGCAGCCACTTCTGGGGTGAGACACAGGTGCTGCTTCACCCAGATCCCCTGCCCAAAGGGGTGATTCTAGCAGGGGCTTTTCCCTCCCCCTCTGCACAGCCTAGAGGATCCAGACCATGACTGAGAATAGGAGAGAGCAGTTTGAAGGAGTTAAAGCGCCAGGGCCCAGGATGCTGGAGGCAACAGAACATGGCAGGGCAGCTTCAGGGTGGACACAGCGACCGGGAAACAAAACCCAGGTCAGACAAGCTGAAAACCCCAAGAAGCCAACCAACCAAAACCTGGCCCCAAACCTGGAGAGCTCGGCTATTCTTGGCTAACTGCAGGCTACTACTCCCCTGCAAATGCTGCTGTGTCATCTCTTCCACACAGACACCCATGGGGCAGCGAGTGCAGAGACACAACCCAGACAGGAAGGGGCTGGGGGTGATCACAGCTCGAATTAGCCACCAGCCTGCAGGGGCAGGGTTGTCATGACAGCTGGTAGTAAGAGGTTGTCCGAAGACCTTAGCCATGCCTTGCTGATGATAGACAAGGATCTCACCTGGTGCTGAAATGCAGCTGCCTCTGGGGTGGGGTGTGGCAGCTGTTTATATAGGGATCCCTCACCTAGAGCCACAAGGCAGCCGCCTTGGGGTAGGGCACAGTGGCTGTTTATACAGGGATGGCTCACCCTGCACTGAGACGCAGCTGCCTCTGAGGTGGGGCGCGGCAGCTGTTTAGACAGGGATCCTACACCCAGGACTGAGTGACTGGGTCTGGGGCATGGTGTGGGGCACAGCGACTGTTTATCCAGGGTTCCCTCCCCTGGAGCTGAGATGCAGCAGCCTCTGGGGTGGAGCACAGCGGTGGTTTCGCAACGCAGAGCAACACCGCACAAGTGAGGATACCACATCCAATCAAAGTGCTATGTGTGTGTGTGGGGGGGCATTTTAAGGGGGCACCAGCAGCTGGAGTTCACAGTGTGGAGGGGGATCCCAGCAAGACCACAGCTCCTGCCTGCTGAGAGGTGAGCCTGACTGGAGGGGAAGGCTGGAGGGACATGTGGCAGAGTCTTCAGGGCAGGACACATTTTAACTCTGGGGGAGCCTATCCAGCCCCCAATGGATTCTCATCCCCCATCCCTTCAACTTCCTCCCCTATGGATTTTCAGGGGGCACCAGGGGCCCCCCACTCTGGGAAGCAGGCACTTGCAAGGCACCTGACATTTGCGGATCAGTCCAGACCAATGCTCGTTGCTTCCAGGGGGCGATTATCCCTCCCATCAGCTCAGCTCCCCGCTGTGGAGACACGCCAGAGACTAGCTGCTTTTACAGATCCAGACTAACACGGCTACCCCTCTGATACTTGACGCCAGAGACTAGAACCAGCCCTGGGCCACAAAACCTACAAGAACCTCCCAGCTCAGGGGAGTCCTGGGGGATTTAGGCTCTGACACAGACCCTCTTTAGTATCCATTATGCTGTTGCCACCGAGGAAATACTCGGCCCGCTTTCTAGCCAGACACGGCACCAGGGAGAGAAGGCCTCAGACGTACACTCCTTGCAGCATCTCAGTGACTAGACAGCAAGTGTGAAAAATTGGGATGGGGGTTGGGGTAATAGGATCATATATAAGAAAAAGGCCCCAAAATCAGGACATCAGGTCACCCTGTCTCAGGATCTTAGCTCCCTGCGTAGTGACCCACGATGCTACCCCGAGCGTAGGCATGACTTGCACCCAGGAAGCAGCAGCTACCTGCCCCTGTGACCCCTCCACTGCCCTGGTGCCTCTCTGGGGTTACTGGCTCGTTCCCTGGGATTTTGGCTTTCACTGATAGGAACAAGCCCCTTGCCAGCTGTGCTGGGGCCAGGGGGGACCTCAGAAAGGGGAATCCCTCACAGCGGTGAGTCTGAGAGGAGCGCGCACAGAGGTGCGAAGGGCGCCGCTGGCTCCCATGCCCCCGCGGTGGCTGGCTGAAGGCTGCCATCGGTAACGTCCCTCCTGTGAGAACGGGGGCTGGGAGGTGCACAGGGGCAGCATGGCCCAGTAGTTAGTGCACTAGCCTGCCTTGGGAAAGCTGAGGTCACTTCCCTGCTCTGTCACAGACAGCCGGGGTGACCTTGGGCAAGTCACTGCTCTGTGCCTCAGTTTCTCCATCTGGACCATGAGGACAATAGCGCTGCCCTGCCTCACACAGTGGACTGGGAGGATACATACAGTATAGATTGGGAGGCGCCCAGATACCGCAATGATGGGGGTCAGCTAATCACTTTGACTAGCTAGACTTGTGCAAGCCACGGTTCATGTTGGTGCCACACAGGGGTGGAGTTTGGGAGGGGGCACCCCTTAATTCCCCCTCATCAAAGAACTGAGCCCATGGGCCACGCTGCTCCCCCACCCCACCCTGAACAGATCACGGCCCCAGAGACCCAGCGGGCAACAGGATCGAACCCGGAACCACAGCACCATCCACTGTCGGTGGCAGCTCATGTGGGCGGGACTTAGTTTGTGGGCGGGGCATGGAAGGGCCCCTCCCTCTACTCTGACACCGGTGGAAGTGGGTGCAGGTGCAGACGCCACCCAGTGGTGAGGGCGGTGTGATCTGTGCCCTGGCACCAGGAGGGGCAGGCAGCTACCCCGCCTGGAGAAATCCCCAGCAAGGGAAGGCCTCAATTCTGCGAGAGATTGAAGCCACCCTGCCAGGCCGATGCCCTGCCCATTATCAACATCCTTTCCCTTCTCCAAATGGCTCCTGTTTCATGACATGGAATCCCTGCCCCCGCCCCTACGCGTGAATGGTGCACGTGGACTGTGCATTCCCTGGGGCTCTACGCTCCCTTTGCCAGTACTCTGGGCCCTGCCCCTGGTGGCAGCGAGAGCTGCCTCAGGGCAGCTCTACTGCTGCTCTGCCCCCAGGAAGTGGAGAACAGTATAGGACCTGCTGGCCGTGCCCCCATCGGCCCCTTACTCTGGGAGCAGGGCCGGTGCATGGCCCTTGGGGGGGTCAAAGAGACCCCTCCTGCAATAGGGGAATCTTGAGGGAACCCTTAAAGGAATCCGAGTGTAGAACCAGACCCCATCGCATTACACTTGCCACCGAGGCCGTGGGTGAATGAGAACCCAGCCAGACCCACAGATCCAGGCAGGCTGGTCACCCAGAGAGCCTCAGACCCAATGTGAAATGCCCTGGAGCCACGCAACCGCCCCTGAGGTGTACCCAGGAACCGAGAGTGCCCCTGGCTCGGGGAACCTCCTGAATCAAGCCCCTCCGGTTCCCCTGCTGCTGATCCCTGCCTGGAAAGCAGGTGACTGCTTCCCGCCAGCCTCCGAGATGTCACCCAGGCTGCTTCCTCATCAATCGAAACCGACTTCCCTGCCACTCAGCCAGGCATCTTCTGAATCAGAACTCGGGGCAGTGCCCCCTGCTCCCCACAGCACCCACTAAGGGCCACGAGTTTCCACAAGCGCTCCGCTGTGGGGGGAATGGCCCCCAGGAACTGATGAGTGATCCCAATTTACGCCCACTGAGGATCTAGCCCGTTATCATTTCTCTGACAGGAGCACCTGGAAGTCTCAACAGAGATTGGGGCTGCCCCGACCCCGACCGGGAGGGCCCCCCCGGGCGCTGCCCGGACCGGGACCGGGACCGGGACCGGGACCAGGGAGGGGGGGGGGGGCCGTCGTGCCCTGGACCTTACCCAGGGCCCCACTGCGCCAAGCAGGGGGTTGCTGGCCCCTGACCGGGGCTCTCGGTCACTCCCACCATAAGGGAAACTTCTCTCGCCCGTTCAATGAGCCTGGCGGATCCGGCCAATCACCCCCCCGCCAACGCCCAGAGCCCCCGGGAAATCCGCCCCCCCTACCCGGCTCCTGCCAAGTTACCTTCCAAGGAGAGCGCGGACCTCCCGCTCGCGCGGCGCTGGGGGGCTGGTTCCCCCTCTGCCCCGCCCCGGCTGCTGCACCCGGATCTGCGGCGCTGGGGCCGGAGGAAGGTGTGTCTCTCCCCAGCCCTCAGCAATCGACTTCCCGCATCCGATGGGCCGCCTCCTCGGGCTGATGTGGCCGCACCGGGGGAAGCCTGGCGCAGCCCCCCCGCGATCCGGCGTGACGAGCCGAGCGGGGGCGGGTTTGCAAACAGTTCACCGGCCCCACCTGCGGGCGGGTCGGGGCGCCGCGCACGGCGCTGCAGGGGGACGGAGCCGGTGCACGGGGCTGGATCTCGGGGGGCCCGATCCCCCGGTGTAAATCAGCATCGCTCCTTTGGAGTCAATGGGGCTAGATCCCCACCTGGTGTAAATCAGCATCGCTCCTTTGGAGTCAATGGGGCCAGATCCCCACCTGGTGTAAATCAGCATGGCTCCTTTGGAGTCAATGGGGCCAGATCCCCACCTGGTGTAAATCAGCATAGCTCCATTGGAGTTAATGGGGCCAGATCTCCCAGCTGGTGTAAATCGGCATCGCTCCATTGGAGTCAATGGGGCCAGATCCCCACCAGGTGTAAATCAGCATAGCTCCTTTGGAGTCAATGGGGCCAGATCCCCACCGGGTGTAAATCAGCATCACTCCATTGGTGTCAATGGAGCCAGATTCCCACCTGATGTAAATCAGCATCGCTCCATTGGAGTGAGGCCTATTTACTCCACCTGAGGATCTAGCCCATTGCTACAGTAGCTGCAAAACGCCTGTCAGAGCTGGAGGCTTCCTTCCTGCCCAGCCACAGCGACGGACAGTTTTTGCTCTGTTAGGTTTGTTTGTTTTAATCTCATTCCCACTTGGGACACCTGGAAATTTCAAAACACCTGGATTTCCAGCCGAAGCTCCTGAGCTCTGATCCTCTTTGGGAAAAAAAAGCCATTTTCCTTCTAAAGAAATTTTTTAAAAAGTTTTGAACCAACTTTTCTCCACCGGCTCTGATGGTTATTGTTATATTCCTGGCGTACAAATAAAGAAGTTACACAAAAACATAAAATCCTCTCACAGGGCTGTTGCAAGGTAACACGGCTTTATTTCTCAGCATTCAGAATGACAACACACAAGAACCAAAAAAACCAGAGAGAGACAAAACAGGCTGCTCCCTGCAGCCCAGATAACCCCTTACTCTAAACCAGCTCTCTGCAGACTGATAGCTGCAACCCAGATTCCACACTTCCCTACAGAGCCCCAGTCTGCCAGCAGGACCAGGAAGCCCCACCCCCCCAATTTAAAGTGCTCTCTTACCATTTGAAACCTGTTTCAATACATTGTGGTTATTAGCCTCAGCAAAAGGAGCTCTTGTGTCAACAAGGTGCAATGAAGGGGGAAGAGAGGGTTGCTCTCAGAACAAGCAATGAGGAATTACAAACCCTTGCATCAGAACCGACCTTGCACAATGCGAAGGAGAGCGTGAGCGCAAAGCTAGAATGCAGGGGCTTCATTAGCCATGTAGTTTGCAAGCTGCCCTCTCTCTCCTGGATCTCTCCAGCTCCCAGTCCCTGCAAAACCCTGCAATGACCCACCCTACTCCTAACCTCCTTCCAGCTATTCTAAAGGGCTGGCCAGCTTCCTGCCTATTCCTCAGCTCATCTGGATCCTGGTAGGAGAAATTTTCACCCCAGAGGTAGAACATGCTAATGGATCCAGTCCGGGGGTCCCCGGATGTTCCATGCATTGCATGGCCTGTCTAAGGCCTGGAGGGCTGCTCAGCGGAGGTGAGTGGGAGTTTTTCCACAAAAGTTTGTCCCCAATTCAAGTTCACCGCAACTTCTTGCACGAAACTGATGCATTTTCAGGATTGACAAAGTTTGGAGGAAAACAACTCTTTGAAATGGGCAAAGCATCCTTTTGGGGCATTTTCCCATCAAGAATTCTAGATTCCTGGTTCAGAATGACAGCTGGATTTCAAAATTGAAGCGCAGCAGAGTACAAAAGAAATGAAAATGGTCAACATCAAAGTGCTGTGACATGATCCACGTGAAACTGCTGGATGGGCCCAACGCAATTTTCCATCCCAGCTTCCTTGAAACTTTTGGAGACTTAAACTTTTGGTCCTGATTTGGGATGGGAAAATTATCTGCTGTCGTGAAAGTGTTTGCAAGACAGGAAATCTCTTTCCAGCCCAGCTCCTCTGCTCCAACTGACTGGTAGGGACGTCTCTGGGACCAACACCAAATGACGCACAGGCCCCTTTCTAACACCCCCTCCCTGCCCGTGCACAAACACACACACACATTTCTTTGGCCTGTGCAGGGGCCCTCCCCAGCTGGTGTGGAACTGGCTTGTGGTGTGGCCAAAGCACACTGAGCTACAGCTGTTGTCAGCTCCTGGGGGTTATGGGAGTGGAAAGCATGAGTTAGAGCAACCCCAAGGCTGCTCTTGCTAAGAATGGGGATCAGATAGGATCCAGCATACGGAGAACAGCAAGGTGGGTCAAAGCTACGGCTGCCTCCAACCACTTCTGGGCATGTCCCAAACACGGGGAGCACTTAGGGGAGAATTAGGTCTCCCAGTCCAATCCCCCCTTCTCTAGCCACTGCCTCCCACTTCCCAGGAGTCCTAGCACCCATGAGCTCTGCACTAACCACCAGACCCCTCCTCTCCTCCCAAAGCCAGGGGTAGAACCCAGGAGATCTGACTGCTGTGTCACTGCTCCGTGCTGCCTGTTTGCCTGGCATGTTTCACCAACATTTGGCTCACACGCTTGTGTACGTGTACCAGCTGATGGGCCCTCCCCCCTCACCGTTGCAGGGAAGGAGGGGAAGGGGCTATGCGTGAGTGAGTTCCTTCTTCGTAACCGTCTTCCCTGGCGTCTGCTGCTGCATCCTGTTTCTGCAGAGGTCTCCAGTGAATTGGAAAGGAGCCGTGGGTTCATGGCCCTGATGGCTTGGGTGAGTCACGTAATTGTGCTGGGCCTCAGTTTCCCCATTTGTGAAACAAGGATGATACTTGCTCTGTCTATTTGTTCTCTAGGGCAGGGACTGTCTCTCATTCTCTCTGTGTGATGGCCCAGTGGGGCCCCAATCTCATCTGGCACCTGTGCAGTGCCCGGCCCAGCGGGGGCCCTGATCTCAGTCGGGGTCCGTGCCATGCCCTGTTCTCCAGTGTTGCCATCATAAAGAGTAATAAGTGTCTGGCCCAAGGCGATTCAGAGAGGCTGCTTCAGAGAGAAAGAATGACCCAGTGGTTAGAGGACTCCCCTGGGACTTGGGAGAACTGGGTCCAAGTCCCTGCTCCTCCCCTCACGCCTTGTGTGACCTTGAGCAAGTCACTTAGCCGCTCCATGCCTCAGTTTCCCCATGCGTACAATGGGGATAATCACCCTCAGCCATGCAGAGTTATGCCAGCTGGGGGTCCAGCCCAGAGACCCCTAATGAAGCTGTGCCCATTTACACCAGGCTCTGGCCTCAGTGACCCCTCCCCACAGCACAACCCCCTTTGTACCAGCTGTGGATCGGGCCCCTGCTTTCTGAGCATGCAGCCCCTCCACTGAGGCTGCCAGGGCTGCTTATGGCATGTTCAGCCTCTGCAGTGTCTCTTCTCTGGCACGAGCAGCCAGCCTGCCGGCAGCTCTGCCAAGGAGCATGAGGGATTGCTAAGCCGTCTCTCCGTGCCAGCCCTGCAGTGCAGCAGCTCCCACGCCCTGGATGCCCGGGCACGGCTCTCCTCGCGTTGCCTGAATGCAGGGTGCTGGAGAACCCAGGGCTCTGGGCTGCCCATGGGCAGGGGCAGAATGAAAGGCCCATCCTCGGAGCCAGGCCCCCAGCGGGTGGAAATGGGCATTGCTCCATTGGAGTGCAGGTAGCTATGCCACTTGGCCTGACTGGGCGGAGAGTTGCCAGGTTTCGACTGGGTGTTCGGACAAGGGGCCCTCCCCAGCCCGGTGAACATGAGTGAGGGTCGGGGGAAGAGTCTCTCCCCCATTATCAGACCCACCCGTGTTTTTAAACAACAAAAGCGAAGAATTCAAACCCTCTGAGAAACACCTCCAAGAAAAATCCTTTCTCTGGGGAACACGGCCTCCCACCTTCGGCACCCGGCCATTCCTCGCGCCCCTTTTCCAAGCATCCCTAGGGACCGTGGATTCTTAAAATCTTATTAAACACCAGCATTTATATTTTCGGGGCTGGGTGCTTCTTTGTAAATGACATGCCTGAGCTCAGCCAGAAACTAGGGTGGATCTTCCCCCTCACCCCCCCACCCTTAAACTTTTAAGCAGCGACCAACCCTCGATGATCACATATAAGGGCGGAAGGAACCGCTGAGCCGCGCCTGGCCTCTTGGATAACTGGATTCCTGATCGTCCCTTCCGGTCATAAAATCCGTCAGGCCTTCCTGGACAGACAAAACCCCAACGGTTTGGCGGCCGTAAGCCATCCAATCGGAGCCGGTGCTCCAGGCTGCTGCAACCAAAGCCAGCCTCAGCGGCACCAGGGGGCACTGCACCTTGAGGGGCAGGGGCAGGGCAGAACAAGGGGTGGGACCCTGCTACTAATCCAGCAATGTGGAATGCAGATGCCCCAGGCTGCCTTCACATGCCCAGTTCTTGAAGATTTCCAGCAGGCCGGGTAATGCTCAGACAACCCTGCGCCACCTCATGGCCAAATGAGCACTGCCCTTGCCCTCAGCAGGTGCCAAGCTGGCCTGCAGGAGTGGTGGGGAATAGGAGACATTCTTCTCACCAGAATGTTTGCCCCACCAATTGGGGGGGATACACCAACCAGGGGGGTATCATTAAAGACCCCAGAATATTTAAATATGATGTCCCCCCTAAATCCCAGTTCAAGTTACACCTTACCCCCCTCGATCCTCACGCACCAAGGTTCAGTGGCATTGCTGTGTGCCGCCGTGGCATGCTGGCCCCCAGAGGCAGCTGCAGTTCAGGAAAGGCACATCATACAGCTTGCAAGGCTGCTCGCGGGAAGCCGAGAGGTCCAAAGAATTCCAGTTCAGGATCCACCCTCCAGGCCTGGGTTTTTATCATTTGTATTATGGCAATGCCTCAGGCCTGCACTTTTGGCCCAGGGTACCCACTGTGCCAGGCGCTGTGCATCCACCATGAAAAGAGACAGTTCCTTCCCCAGAGAACTAGTCATCTAAGTAGGACTGGCTGAGGTTTTTTGTTGATACCTTTCTCTGCACCCCCACTCCGAGGACAAAAAATGGCTCACACAAATGAACGTTTCCAACAACATTTTGCAGGCGTTTTGCTGAAACCAACTCCAAAAACTGCCAGTGGTTTGGGGTAAAAAAAAAAAAACAAAAAAACCCCAACATTTTAAAACAATTTGTTTTCCCACCAATGGAAAAAAATATATAGAAAAATCCAAAGAAATTCCCCCAGTCTAATTCCTCCCCCTCCTAAGGGGAAAAAGCCAAATTCCCAGAGCAGCGTTGGAAAAGTTTTAGCCCAGGTCACAAAATAAAAATTGTGCTGCTATTTCTGCCAGTGAGTTTGTAAATACGTCCTTTATTAATGGAAAACTTTAGAACAGAAAAGCGGCTCAGAGAATATGATTCTTTATTTCTATTGCAATAGCATCTGGGAACCCCAGTCATAGCCTATTATCCTTCTGTGCACGGTGCTGTACAGGTGCAAAAAAGCGATTTATTTCCCCCCAAAGAACCCCACTGGAAGGTGACTTTCATTTGGAGTTTTCCCCCTCTGATTGCCCTGCTTTTTATTCCAGTTTGTACCAAAGAGCCCATGGAACGTGCTTCTCAATCTCGGCCTGCCAAGGCTCAGGAAGGAAACGGAGCGCAGCAAGAACAGAAATAGACAAGAGGATGCCAGAGCGGAGCACTCCGGAGAGCCAGCCTAAGCACTGCCAGGAAATCCCGCAGAGGTTCTGATAAGGGGCAGCGTTGCCCAGTCGATTGTGACTCAGGAGACCTGGGTTCTATCCCCCGGCTCTGCCACTGCCAGCTGGGTGACCTTGGGCACGTCACATGCCCGCTCTGTGCCTCAGTTTCCCCTCCCATATTTTGCCTGTTTCAACTAAGCTGTTCTCTAGGTGCCACGCCATGGGGGTCCAACACAGCTGCTGCTGCCGCCGCCTTGGAGCTAATAACAATGAACTCTGAGGGAAATGGGCATCCGTCTCCCACGGTGCCCTTTGAAATAGCCCGGTGCGAAAGAGGCCTGGGGACCTCAGCACAGCGCAAATTTCAATCCCCAGCCGGTTCGCTGGCACATGTTAGCAGAAGCAGCTTTTTAGCTGACTCTGAGATTTTATTTTAATTTACAAAAAATAAAGAGATCTAGTTTATCCCCCTGCTCTGGGGCACTAGACCCCACTCACTTCCCCCAGCTAGGGACAGAACCCAGGAGTCCTGGCTCCCAGCCCCCCCACTGCTCTAACCCACTAGACCCCACTCCCCTCCCAGAGCTGGGAATAGAACCCAGGAGTCCTGGCTCCCAACCCCCCCACTGCTCTAACCCACTAGACCCCACTCCCCTCCCAGAGCTGGGAATAGAACCCAGAAGTCCTGGCTCCAAGCCTCCCCACTGCTTTAACCCACTAGATCCCACTCCCCTCCCAGGAGCCCTGCTCCCTAGCATGTCCCCCCTCCCTCATCCCCACCCGCTCTAGCCACTAGACCCTGCTCCCCTCCCAGAGCAGGGGAGAGAACCCAGGGAAAAGCACTGCCGAGTCACCAGGTCGGTTGCATCCCCCACCCTGCCCAACACATGAACTTCCAGCTGGTGCCAGACGTGGGATACAGGCTTAGAAAGCGACACCAATCAGACCCCGGTGGGGCATGGATTTCCAAACCCCTCGCTCAATCAAGTCCCACCTAGTGGGTGGCCCCCCCCCCGAGAACAATGCCACCGCCCCCTCCCCGCGGGCAGGGCCCTTGCCTAAAGGCTGCTGAGGTGCAGCGCCATGCACAGCAGGCTGACTCCGTTGCAGGCGAGGCAGACGAGGTTGCAGAGGGACGACAGCCCATGGCGTTTGAAGAACGTCTGCCGCGCGGCCTGGTACTTGGGGTCCCTCTCCCGCAGCTGCTGGTACGTCTCGCGCCGGGCCACCAGCCCCACCTCCCCACCCAGGCCATGCTCCCGCTCGATGGCCTGCAACTGGAACATGGCCGCCGTGGTGGCTGGGGACAAGCCCAGGGCATTAACGCTGGCCAGGAGGAGGCAGACAAAGTAGAGCAAGCCCTAGGGGAGGAAAGAGAGAGATGGTTGGGATGGTGGCATGGGACACTGGGCGTCAGGACACCTGGGTTCTGTCGCCAGCTCTGGGAGGCAAATGGGGTCTGGCAGACTGAACGGACAAAGCCGGAGGTAGAACCCAGGCATCCTGACACCCAGCCCCCACTGCTCTAACCACTAGACCACACTCCCCTCCCACAGCCAATGTTATCTAGCAGCTCTGTGTTCTTGGGGAACCAGGGTGCAGTATCCTGCCTGTCTGACTCATGAAAGACTCAACCCCCACCCCCAGCCTCTGCTTAAACCAAAACCCATCAGAAGAAAGACATACAAAGAGCATTGACAAGGCTGTGGGAGACACCCCTAAGCCCCTCGGATAAGGGGGACAGGATTAAGGAAACTCCCCTGGCCTCATTTGCTTCGAAGATGGGACAAGGAAGCACCTCCATGAGCACACAGAACGGAGAACACAGATTCCAGGACAAGAATTGCAGGGAACTCTGGGACCAGAAAAGCAGGGACGCACTGCATCATGGGCGATCTCTGCTCCACACCTGCATACCCCCAGCTCAGCAGTGATCAGCCCAATTCTAGTAATAAATCCTTTATTGGTATCCAAAATGGTGAAACTCCTTAATTGCATCGTGAGCTCCCTCCAAGGATCACCGCCCAAAGCCAGGAGTGAGCGGCTCCCATGTCTAGCCTGAACAAAGCAATGTTGCTATTCTCCCTTGTTCACACACAAACAAATCTAGTGTTCTCCCTTGACCCGTGGTTGTTTCACTACAAAAACCCCTCCCCATGCTCTGAATGCCTGGGTGTTCTGATGCCTGGATCCAAACTCTGCATCAGTTCCACTGGGACTTCATCTCCTCCTGACCGATCATGCTGGGGGCTCTGCCTGTCTCCAGCACGCCGGGCCCTCAGGTACCACCTCGGTCCCCCAATCGATTCAGGCATCACGGAGTGGTGAGACCCCAGCTCTGTGTATAACCTTCTGACCCTGACTTGTGCAATCAGTTATAGCAGGGGTGGCCCCGTCCTCTGAGCCTGCAGTGCCCTCGCTCCTCCCCCTCTCCCCCACAGCCTCTTGCACGCCAGGAAACAGCTGGGTGGGAGGTGTGGGGAGGGAGGGGGAGGCAGTGATCGGCAGAGCTGCCCGTGGGTGGGAGGCACTGGGAGCCGGGGGCAGCGAGGGGAGAGCTGATGGGGGGCTGCTGATCTATTACTGTGGCTCTTTGGCAATTTACATCGGTAAATTCTGGCTCTGTCTCAGGCTCTGGTCGGCCACCCCGAATCATAGTTTTCTCAAGCTGATTTTTATAGTCAAGTGTAAGTTCGATTTAATATTATCACCGTTTTCTTTGCTTGGCTCCCGTCTGGGAATAAATTACTTTCATGATTAAGCTGGTTGGTTCTCTCCCTCTCTCCCCCCCGTGGGCGTTTCTTTGGTTTCCCCATTTGCTCTGCAGCAACGTTCCTCGTACCCAGGCTAAAAGGTCCCTGCAGCGCCCCAAAATCCTGTAGGGTTTGCTCATCCAGCGGGTTGCTACCAGAACAATTGTAATGTGAAAGTGGGGATAGAGACGTGCTGAACCTGGGACGTACGAGGGTGGCAGATTGAAAGTGCTGCTCGACCCAGCCTGCTCAGGGTTACTCTGTTCTGGTGCAGTGCCCATGGCATAGGAGAGTGACAGCTTGGAGGTGCTGCTCCGCCCAGCCTGCTGAGGCCAGGGACCAGCTTGGGAGTGCTGATTAACCCGGTCTGCTCAGACGGCTCTGTTCCCCCACCCTGGGGGAACCGAGGTCCTGCAGGGTAGCTCCATTGGGAGGGGACTTGCAGCAGGGAGAAGCAGAGCTCCATGTGAGAACACAAGTGACACAAGCAGCACATTGATAGAATTACAGAACCCTCCCACCCCAGAAGAGTGACCCTAATAAATGACCGTACCCCAAAGTAACGGGAACGCTGGTAACACCAGGAATAGAACCCAGGCATCCTGGCACTAAGGCCCTGTTGCTCTAAGCACTAGACATCACTCCCCTCCCAGAGCCAGGAATAGAACCCAGGCATCCTGACACCAAGCCCCACATTGCTGTAACCTCTAGACCCCACTCCCCTCCAAAAGGGAGAGATGCAAAGAGTCCTGGCTCCAAATAGCCTCCCCCACCAATGCACTAGACCCCATTCCACTCCCCTCTCAGAGTCAGCAACAGAACCCAGGCCTCCTGACACCAAGCCCCCCACTGCCCTAACCACTAGACCCCACTCCCCTCCCAGAACCCAGGCGTCATGCACTTTAACCGCTCTCCCATTCCCAGCTAAACCTAGAAGTCACCGATGGCAGGGAGCTGACACGAAGGGGCGCGACCCACCAACCCGGGTGGGGGCCCGGCTCACGAGGGGCTTGGGCTGTGCCTGGCCCCTCGATGGTTACCTGCAGGGTCTCCCCAGTGCTCAGCAGCTCTCGGGGGTGGTAGTAGGTGAAGATGGAGAGGTTGAGGAAGGCACAGGCCACCAGGGTGTAGAAGTAGAAGGGGAAAAGCTTGCTCTGGACGAGGCCAAAGGTGTGTCGGCTCACACTCCGGATCAGCACAAACCCTAAGCCAAGGAGAGAGGAGGAAATCAAGGCACGCAGAGAGCGTTAGAGCCACGGGGCTGGGAGCCAGGACACTTGGGTTCTACCCCA
Source organism: Aldabrachelys gigantea (assembly GCA_026122505.1). Taxonomy (NCBI): domain Eukaryota; kingdom Metazoa; phylum Chordata; order Testudines; family Testudinidae; genus Aldabrachelys; species Aldabrachelys gigantea. Next base: position 5,853,981 of record CM047504.1, read on the forward strand.
GCTCTGGGAGGGGAGTGGGGTCTAGTGGTTAGAGCCATGGGCTGGAAGCCAGGACACCTGGGTTCTACCCCGGCTCTGGGAGGGGAGTGGGGTCTATTGGTTAGAGCCATGGGGCTGGAAGCCAGGACGCCTGGGTTCTATCCTGGCCCTGGGAGGGGAGTGGGGTCTAGTGGTTAGAGCCATGGGGCTGGAAGCCAGGATGCCTGGGTTCTACCCTGGCTCTGGGAGGGGAGTGGGGTCTAGTGGTTAGAGCAGGGACCCAGGACTCCTGGTTTCAAGAAGGGAGTATGGTCTAATGGTTACGGTAGGGGAGGGGCTGCATGTCAGACTCCTGGGTTCTAGTCCCAGCTCTGAGAGCCAGATGGTCCCTTCCCCGAGACCCAGGCAGCATGTCCCACCTGAGATGAAGGTGACCCATATCTGCATCCCCCAGGCCAGAGACAGGATGAAGAGCTGAGCGACTTTAGCCAGGCTGCTGGGCTCCCCTTCCAGCGGCATCTCTGCTGTGTTTACAGACCTGGAGGCAGAGAGGTGGGGAGACCCCACAATGAGTTCTAGGGGGCAGGGACTCCTTGAACTCGAGACCATGCATAGGTGAGGTATCCTGGGCAGGCCCCGGGCCGAGATCAAGGCCTCTGGGGCTGATCCTGGCTGAGATCAGGGCCACGTTGTGCCGGATGCGGCACGGACACAGCAAGAGATGATCCCTCCCCTAAGACCTCAGTCTAAATAGACCGATAATAAAACAATCCTGAGCTCTTCCCAGCCAGAGATCTCAAAGCACATCACGATTATCCCCATATCCCACATGGGGAAACCAAGGCACAGAGCAGGGAAGTTCCCAGCTCTGCCACTGGTCTGCTGGGAGAATGGAACCCAGTCCCGGGCACTAGCTGCTAGACCACACTCCCCTCCCAGCAAAGTCATCACACCCATGTAAAGGTGGGGAAACTGAGGCACAGAGCAATTAAAAGACTTACAAAACCGAGCCGAGAGGGGGGCGAAGATGGCGGAGCAGCCGGGGGCTAGAACAGCAGGGAGGCCGGGCTCAGTCAGCGCTGGTACAGGAGAGCACCGGGGCTGGCGAGTGGAGATAAGGGTGGGGAGGGGGGCGGGAATGGGCAGAAGCCTGGTGTAGGATCATGGCTCCCACAGCCAATGGCCAGATACAGAAACGCTGTCCCGCCCTGCCCCCTAGAATCGTCGGGGAGAGGAGGGGGGTGTAGACAACATACAGACGTAGGGACACCCGTCGCGGGGGCCTCAGGACGCCTGGGTTCCCTGCCTGCCTCTGGGCTAAGGTCACTTGGCGAGCCAGCCACACAGCTGGGCAGGGAACCCAGGAGTCCGACCCCCTCCCCTCAGGCCAGGGCTGGGAGCAGCGCCCGGGAGCGAGGGGTCGGCAACCGGGAGGTTCCCCGCCTTGCACACGCTCGCCGGGGGCAAAGTCCCTGCCCAGCCTCGGGGCCCCACAAGAGCCAACCGGGCAAGCCAGGGACCCACGCGAGCCGCCCCCACCCCGCGTGGCTGCTCCCCCGGCCCCACACGTGCTCGTGGCTCTTCCCTTTGCCCCACAGCCCGGGCCCGAGGGGCGGGCGGGGACCGATCCCTACCTGCCCCGCCCGCGCGCTGCTCCGGCCCGGGCTCAGCGGTCTCGTCGCTCTAGTCACGCCCCCTGCCCTCAAGGCTGCACCCCCTTCCTGGCTCCTGCCCAATCCGCTCGCAAGGGGAACTCCAGGCCAATAGGGAGTGAGGGCGGGGTGAGATCACGCAGGGGGTGGGGCTAGAAAGCCACGCCCCTTGGCCTTTGTGATTGTTTTTGTTACATGGGGGTGCGGCCTGGATGGGTCAAACCCCGCCCCTTGCCCCCCCCCCCCCGCGGTTTGAGGTCCACGTGGGCCCCTGGCAGCGGGGCAGAGACCCGGCAGCGATGGATGCGCTCAAGGGGCAGGTCCTGACCACCAAGGTACCAGGGCAGCTGGGCTGAGCCCCGACCCAGCTCGTCACCCCAGCCCCAGGCGGGCAGCGCCAGCCCTCGCACAGACCCACTGTGACCCACCCTGCCCAGATCTGGGGGGAACAGGGATCGCTGCGCTGGAGCAGAGCAGGGGCCCATCGACCCTGGTATCCTGCCCACTGGGAGCCCATCAACCCTGGTATCCCACCTCCTGGGGGAGCATCAACCCTGGTATCCCACCCCCTGGGGGCCCATCAACCCTGGTATCCCACCCCCTGGGGGAGCATCAACCCTGGTATCCTGCCCCCTGGGGGAGCATCAACCCTGGTATCCTACCCCCTGGGGGAGCATCAACCCCAATGTCCCACCCCCTGGGGGAGCATCGACCCTGGTATCCCACCCCCTGGGGGCCCATCAACCCTGGTATCCCACCCCCTGGGGGAGCATCAACCCTGGTATCCCGCCCACTGGGGGAGCATCAACCCTGGTATCCCACCCCCTGGGGGCCCATCGACCCTGGTATCCCACCTCCTGGGGGAGCATCAACCCTGGCATCCCGCCCCCTGGGGGAGCATCAACCCTGGCATCCCGCCCCCTGGGGGAGCATCAACCCTGGTATCCCGCCCCCTGGGGGCCCATCAACCCTGGTATCCCACCCCCTGGGGGAGCATCAACCCTGGTATCCCGCCCCCTGGGGGCCCATCAACCCTGGTATCCCACCTCCTGGGGGCCCATCAACCCCGGTATCCTACCCCCTGGGGGAGCATCAACCCCGGTATCCCGCCCCCTGGGGGCCCCTCAACCCTGGTATCCCACCCCCTGGCGGCCCATCAACCCTGGTATCCCACCTCCTGGGGGAGCATCAACCCTGGTGTCCTACCCCCTGGGGGAGCATCAACCCTGATATCTCGCCCCCTGGGGGAGCATCAACCCTGGTATCCCGCCCCCTGGGGGCCCATCAACCCCAATGTCCCACCCCCTGGGGGAGCATCAACCCCAATGTCCCACCCCCTGGGGGAGTATCGACCCTGATATCCCACCCCCTGGCGGCCCATCAACCCTGGTATCCTACCCCCTGGGGGAGCATCAACCCTGGTATCTCGCCCCCTGGGGGCTCATCAACCCTGGTATCCTACCCCCTGGGGGCCCATCAACCCTGGTATCCCACCCCCTGGGGGAGCATGAACCCTGGTATCCCGCCCCCTGGGGGAGCATCAACCCTGGTATCCCGCCCCCTGGGGGCCCATCAACCCTGGTATCCCGCCCCCTGGGGGAGCATCAACCCTGGTATCCCACCCCCTGGGGGCCCATCAACCCCGGTATCCCGCCCCCCTGGGGGAGCATCAACCCCAATGTCCCGCCCCCTGGGGGAGCATCAACCCTGGTATCCCACCCCCTGGGGGCCCATCAACCCTGGTATCCCACCCCCTGGGGGAGCATCAACCCTGGTATCCCGCCCCCTGGGGGCCCATCAACCCTGGTATCCCACCCCCTGGGGGAGCATCAACCCCGGTATCCCACCCCCTGGGGGCCCATCAACCCCGGTATCCCGCCCCCTGGGGGAACATCAACCCCAATGTCCCGCCCCCTGGGGGAGCATCGACCCTGATATCCCACCCCCTGGGGGAGCATCGACCCTGGTATCCCACCCCCTGGCGGCCCATCAACCCTGGTATCCCGCCCCCTGGGGGCCCATCAACCCTGGTATCCCACCCCCTGGGGGAGCATCAACCCTGGTATCCCATCCCCTGCCGGCCCATCAACCCTGGTATCCCACCCCCTGGGGGCCCATCAACCCTGGTATCCCACCCCCTGGGGGCCCATCAACCCCAATGTCCCACCCCCTGGGGGAGCATCAACCCTGATATCCCACACCCTGGGGGCCCATCGACCCTGGTATCCCACCCCCTGGGGGCCCATCAACCCTAGTATCCTGCCTCCTAGCCCCAGGTCAAACCAGGGGCCCATCAACCCTGGTATCCTGCCCACTGGGGGAACATCAACCCCAATGTCCCACCCCCTGGGGGCCCGTCGACCCTGGTATCCTGCCCACTGGGGGAGCATCAACCCCAATGTCCCACCCCCTGGGGGCCCATCGACCTTGGTATCTCACCTCCTGGGGGAGCATCAACCCCAATGGCCCACCCACCTGGGGGCACATCAATACTGGTATCCCACCCCCTGGAAACGCATCAACCTTGGTATCCTGCCTCCTAGCCCCAGGTCAGACCACGGCCCATTAACCCTCGTATCCCACCCACCAGGGACACATCAACCCTGGTATCCCACCCACTGGGGGAAGCATCAACCCCAATGTCCCACCCCCTGGGGGCCCATCAACCCTGGTATCCCATCTCCTAGTCCCAGGTCAAACCAGGACCCATTGACCCTGGTATCCTGCCCACTGGGGGAGCCTCAACCCCAATGTCCCACCCCCTGAGGGCGCATCAACTCTGGTATCCCACCCCCTGGGGTCCCATCAACCCTGGTATCCTGCCCACTGGGGGAGCATCAACCCCAATATCCCATCCCCTGGGGGAGCATCAACCCTGGTATCCTGCCTCCTAGCCCCAGGTGAAACCAGGACCCACTGACCCTGTATCCCACCCACCAGGGGCCCATCAACCCTGGTATCCTGCCACCTAGCCCCAGGTCAGACCAGAGGCCCATCAACCCTGGTATCCTGCCCACTGGGGGAGCATCAACCCCAATGTCCCACCCCCTGGCACCCATCAACCCTGGTATCCTGCCTCCTAGCCCCAGGTCAGACCAGGACCCATTGACCCTGGTATTCCGCTTCCCTGCATATAATGGTGTGTTGATTTTGCAGTGAAGACTTCACTGCAGGGAGGCAGGTTCAAATGCAGCATCCCCTTTCCATTGCCAAGCCGAGTAGATACCCCCCCTTTCCCAGGGGAGGGGTAGATGGGGGTATGTGGGTAGCTGAATTCTCCCCCTTTGTTTCCAGGAGACCACTTTGATCACAGTCTCCAAGGAGGACAAGAATAGGGGCAATGCACCCAGCTGCTACTTATCCAGGGCCAGCAGCAATGCAGGGCTGGTAAGCGACTCCGCGCTGCTTGGAATGGAAAGAGAATCCTGGTCCTTGCCGCTGGAAAGCCCGGAGACCCCATCGTGCCGGGGTTCTGAGTCTGCCTGGCTCCCCAGCACCCCACTCCCTAGTTTGGGGCTCAGACAGAGGGTGATGGCTCTAAACCCTCTTTGCACTGCTCTTTTTTCTGTCTCCAGTGACACCGAGAGCAGCCTCAAGGCTGCTCTAATTCGTGCCCTGCCCAGGGAATGGCCAAGTTCTGGGCATGCCCTCAATCCCGCCTCCCCTTACTCTGCTTTCACACCAGCCGGGAGGCCCTTGCCCAGAGAGAGAGTCCGGGGGGCCTCTTCCCACCCCCTTTGTGCTCCCAGAGCGGCTGTAAAGGGGCCTGGGCGTCAATGAGAATGGGGTCCCTGCCCCCCGCAAAGGACACAGGATTTACCCCACACACACCTGAGCCACTTCCAGCCTCATCCCCATGGGCTGAGTCCATCACTCAGACCCCTAGACAATCATTCCTAACTCCTGCCCCCCCGAGCTCACAGGGGAGAGCGGTGCTGTGGGTACAGGCTGACGACCCCCTCTGATCCCCTCTCTGCAGAGCCAGCTGGAGACGGAGGCCTTCGAGACAAACGGTGAGAGACGATCCCACCTCCATGATGGGGGCAGGGGGCAGACCTGGCTGATCCTTTGTGGGGACCTGGAGGGCAGTGAGTGCGCGTGGCCAGCCAAGACACACCCCCTCCTCAGCAGGCAGTGGGGTGGGATGCCCTCTGGGGAGGGAGCCTGGCTCCCTGGCCCTGATTGGGGGGTGGTAGGAGGAGCCAGGGTGGACCCTATTAGGGGGCAGATGAGCTGGCTTTGGGTTGGCCCCGCCTGGGGTCAGGCTGAGCGGCAGTGTCCCAAGCGGGGGGGGGGGGAGGAGGGCACGCCGTGGGATTGAGGGGGGACCTGGTCAAGACACTGGTGTTAGGGAGAGCAGCCTTGGGGCTGCTCTAACTTGTGCTTGGCCCTGTCCATGGGCCCCTGGGGAGCAGAGAACAACCACAGTGCAGTGTACCCCAATCTGCCCCCATGCCAGTGCAGAGCCAGGGTGGCACAGAGAAGCAGGGTCCACATGTTTTTAAGTCCTTCCTCGGGCTCCAACCCCATGCCAGCTCCGGCTCCCCACTCACCCCCAGCCACCTTTGCTCTGTGGCAGGGATGGTCCAGGCGATGCTCCCAGATTCCCAGAAGATCCTGAAAAATGAGCTGGAGATCATCAAAAGCCAACTCCATGCCCAGGCAAAGGTAACCACAGCAGGGAGAGGGGATTTGTTATGTGCATTATGGTAGCGTCTAGGGTTCCCCACGGGGCTGGGCGCTGCACAGACCTCGACCAGGATCAGGGCCCCATTGGGGCGAGTGCTGCCCAGACACGTAATGAGGGCCAGTCCCTGCTCCAGCTTACAATGTAAACACACAAAAGGTGGAAAGGGAAACTGAGGCACATAGGAGCAAAGCGATTTGCCCAAGGCCACCCAGCAAGTTCAGTCCAGTCACCCGGCCTGGTGCCCCATGCGCTAAACCCCACTGTCTCTCAGCCTAGCTCCCTTTCCATCTACACTCAGGGGCCCTGGGAAACAACCAGAGGCAGCTGGGCTGGGTATCAGGGCTCGGCCCATGAATCCCCTCTGTTGCGTGTCTCTGCGACAGGCCTTCGAAGCCCTGAGCCACTCAGTCTCCCTGCTGGAGCAGGAGAGCAGCCTGCAGCAGCGAAAGATCCAGCAGCTGGAAGGTGAGACACAGTTCAGTCCCCGTCGGAGCCGGATCTCCCAGCAGAGGGCTCTGCAGACCAGGGGATTATCTCCAGTCATTGGATTATGGCGGCTCCATTGTGCTGGGAGCTGCATAGACACCCCCCCGGACCAAGATCGGAGCCTCCATTGTGCCAGCCGCTGCACAGTTCCCTGCCCCCGACCCCTCTGACCAAGAACGGGGCCCTGCCCAGTCACAGGGCAAGCGACAGGGTCCTGCACTGAATATTTCACCATAGAGAGAGAGAAAGGAAAGAGCGTTATCCCCATAGTAGAATGGGGAAACTGAGGCACGGGGCGGCCAGTGACTCACCCAAGGTCACACAGGGAGTCAGTGGCAGAGCTGAGAGTTGAACCTGGATCTCCTGAGTCCCAGCCTGGGGCCTGAACCACCGGCCCAGCCTCCATCATTTCCCAGAAGGGCTGAGGTTGTCAAAGGCACCAAGGGCCCCTGGGCTCCTAATTCCCCTTTAAAACCTCCGCCTAGAATGTTTTCAGTAGCTCCTCCCCCAAATAGCCGCTCTAGCCCTCCCTTCTCTGTAGCTCCTCCCCCAAATAGCCCCTCCCTCATCAAGAGGCCCTCCTTCCTCTATAGCTCCTCCCCCACCAGTAGGTCCACCCCTCAAAACCACATGGTAATGTTTAAGTGGGTGTAAATCGCCCCCCCCTCTCCCCACAGAGGAGCTGAGCCGAGGCTGCTGCCCAGCCCAGGGGGAGATGTTTGAGCGGCTGGTGGATGGGAAGATCCTGGAGGTCTGGGCTGCCATGGCCAAGGAGGTGGAAGGGCTGCAGGAGTCTCTGCTGGAGCGCCCCGACCACCGCATGATCCAGCGGGGGGACTCGCTGGAGAACCTGTCCTTGGAGATCCTGGAGAGGTTAGACTGGGCATGGGGGGCTGATACCACAGCAAGGCGGGGAGCTCCCAAATCTGCTGCCCCTGGGATCCCGATACCCCTCCCCTGACTGGATCAGGTCCCTGCACAGTCATAGAGCAAGAGATAGGCCCCGCACTGAAGATTGTAGCCTCTAGACAGGCAAAGGAAAGATCATTATCCCTATTGGAGAGATGGGGAAACTGAGGCATGGGGCGGGACAGCAACTTGCCCAAGGTCACACAGGGAGTCAGTGGCAGAGCTGGGAGTTGAACCTGAATCCTCTGAGTCCTAGTCCAGGGCCCAAACTGCCAGCACTTGCCTCTCTCCCAGCAGCCCCGTGCACACATCGCCCGCCCGTGCACGGGACAGGAGTGCTACTTGCACAGTAATAGCCCCTGTGGGGCCAGACATGGCTCAGACACCTGGTGAGAGACAGTCATTGGCCCAAAACTAACGACAAAAGCTGGAAGGGGAAACTGAGGCACGGAGGGGTCCCAGCTGCAGGGCTGGGAATAGAACCCAGGCATCCAGAGTCTCAGGCTGGGTGCCAAGTCGCTGGAGCCCCCCTGCCCCCCTGTGATGTTACCACATTGAGCGTCATGGAGCTTCCAGCCGCAACCTGTGGTGGTGGTTTCAGAGCAGAAAGGGGTGAAATCTTGGCCCCACAAGGCACCTAATTCCTGTGTGGCCTTTAAAAATCTCCCCCAAGAACATTTTAAATGGGAGCCCCTCCCTCTTCAATAGCTCGTCCCCCAAGTAGCCCCTCCCTTCTCAGTAGCTCCTCCCCCCAGACTGACTGCCCTGGGCTCAGGATATCACCCGAGCGGGGTACCCAGACCACGCAGCTTCTCCAAGCCTCCATGCTGGTGGGAGCCCCCTGCTCTGTGGATTTCCCCAGCCCGACCTGGGGCAATGGTGCCAGGAGCCTGTGGCTTTCAGATGACTTTCCTCTTCCTGTAGCAAGAAATTCCTCTGGGAGGAGCTGGAGTCAGTGCAAGGTGAGATGAGGAAGATCCATCAGAAATTGAGTAGGTACCCTGCAGAATATCCCTTTCTTTGCCCCCAGCCCTCAGGTGGCTATGGGTAAAAATCCCCCCCGCCCCCGTGGGTGCATGGCACAGTATGCCCTCCAGAGCATCCTCCAGCTCTGGATCTCCCAGCTGGGTCAGCGTTGGCTTACTTGTCCGGAGGGGAAACCGAGGCACAGAAGGGACTGGCACAAAAGTTCAGGCAATAAGCCTGTGATAGAGCTGGGGATAGAACCCAGGAGTCCTGGCTCCTCGCCCACCCCCCTTAATCTATTACACCACATTCTCTCAAAGAACCAAACCCAGATCTCTGCCTCCCAGGCCCAGTGCCTTAAGCATGGGGTCACCAGTCCTCTCTGCCTTGTAGCCCTGCTGGGAGACAGGTCTGCATCATCAGCCCCATTTTCCAGGTGGTAAAACTGAGGCCCAGAGGCACCGCACGCTCTGCTCAGGGCCCCACTGCAAGTCAAGGGGCGGGAGCAAGGCTGGGCTCCAGCGATTCCAGGTGTCAGGGCCAGATGTGCCACTAGGAGCATTTGGTTAGCCGTGGAGCCCGTGGAGGGTCTGGGTGGGGTGCGGGGAACCCTGAACTGGGGGCTCTGATTTTTCTCTTCCGCAGAGGATCAGGAGGACGATATAACCAAGAACCTCGTCAGCATAAAGAAAATGCACGAGAATCAAGTGAAGTGCAGGAAGGTGAGACGTGGGGGAGGGGAGGAAGAGGCAAGGGGGTGGGGCTACATGATGCTCCTCCCCCTTTGCGGTCCATTCACAAACCAGGCACACACTGCTGCCAGGGGAGAGCGCCCACTATGGATTCCCTCCATGCAGGACAGTGCCCCCTAGTGCCACACTGGGGCATTGAGGTCAGCCCTGACTGTGAGGGGAGAGCGCCCCCTGCTGAGCCCCCCAGGCTGCAGAGCAGATCCTTGTGCCCCAATGGTCTGGTTGGGTGGAACCCTAGTTTGCTAGAACAGCCCCCCTCTCTCCCCAGATCCTGTCGCAGCTGAAGGGCAAAGGGCCGGGCGCAGAGGTTGCCCTGGAGTCCGTGGGCGGAGGCAGAGATGGGAGGCCGGTCAAAGAGGAGCTGAATGATATATGGTAAGGGCGGCCTGGCCGGAGCTTGCTGCTGGGGAAGGGGCTGCGCAGCTCCCGTCCCCCAATCCCTCTCCGTGCTGAGCTGTCCTGGAGCCCCCAGTCTGTCCTGTGCACCCCCTTCTCTGGGCTCTCATTGCAGCCACTAGGAGTCAGCACTGACAGCCAAGGGATAGCACCCCCTACTGAGCCTCCACTCACAGCACAGCACCCCCCAGTGCCACCCTGGGGCTCTGGGGTCAGCACTGACTGAAAGGGGAGAGCGCCCCCTGCTGAGCACCCGCCCCACAGCACAGCTCCCCGTAGCGCCACACTGGGGCTCTGGGGTCAGCACTGACTGCAAGGGAGAGTGCCCCCTGCTGAGCCCCCGCTTCACAGCACAGCTCCCCTTAGTGCCACACTGGAGCCAGCGCTGACTGCCTGGGAGAGCGCCCCCTGCTGAGCCCCCGCCCCACAGCACAGCGCCCCCTAATGCCACACTGGGGCTCTGGGGTCAGCACTGACTGCAAGGGGAGAGCACCCCCTGCTGAGCCCCCGCCCCATAGCACAGCTTCCCGTATCGCCACCCTGGGGCTCTGGGGTCAGCACTGACTGTGGGAGGAGAGCTCCCCCTGCTGAGCCCCCGCCCCACAGCACAGTGCCCCTGGGGCCAGTGCTGACTGCCTGGGAGAGCGCCCCCTGCTGAGCCCCCTCCCCACAGCACAGTGCCCCCTAGTGCCACACTGGGGCTCTGGGATCAGCACTGACTGCAAGGGGAGAGCGCCCCCTGCTCAGCCCCCTCCCACAGCACAGCGCCCCCTAGTGCCACCCTGGGGCTCTGGGATCAGCACTGACTGCAAGGGGAGAGCGCCCCCTGCTCAGCCCCCTCCCACAGCACAGCGCCCCCTAGTGCCACACTGGGGCTCTGGGGTCAGCACTGACTGCAAGGGGAGAGCGCCCCTTGCTCAGCCCCCTCCCACAGCACAGCGCCCCCTAGTGCCACCCTGGGGTCAGCACTGACTGCCAAGGGAGAGCGCTCGCCCTGCCCTCGCCCTGCTCCCTGCAGCACAGCGCCCCCTAGCGCTCTCTGCATGGCCTCCCTTTGCCCACCGCTGAGGTGAACGCGCCACCACCCTGCCTGAGCCCAGGTTTGAACCCTGGGCCCTGCGGGGCTACAGGCCAGAGCTAAAGGAGCAGCTCTGTGAGCAAGCAGCAGTAGTAGGTTGTTATGTTCTTTCACACATCAGTCACTAGAAGGCGCTGAAGAGAAGCCCAGGCTGGGCTTGGCTCAGGGGTCCCTGCGTAACTGGGGTATCCCCAGTCCTTGCAGTCTGTCTGCACCATCACCTCAGCACCCCCTGCCTAGTGGGGGGGATCTGGTAATGGGGTCTCCCCGTACAGGTCGGCCGTCAACACCCTGCGGAACTCCATGGCGCACTGCAGCCTCCGGGGCGACGGGCAGGCGGCGGTGAGGGTCACAGGTGAGCAGGGGAGGGGGGCTGGGTGTGAGGTGGGGGTGTGACGATGTGGTTCTAGTGGGACCCAACTGAGAGTGCCAAATCAGGACCAATTGCTCAAACAGGGCAGTCACAGCCCTAGGCTGGGGTTTCTCCACCTCTAAGGCAAACCAAACCAGCCAGACAAAAAGGACTTCGGTTTCACCTCACTGGCTAACCGCAAGTCACACCAGCAATTTCCTTAGACACTCCAGTCTCCCAGTATCCCCACCAGTCCCACACGTCCTGGGGATGAATGGTTATGAAAACCAACACCCCAGTAAAAGAAAAAGGTTCTCTCAATCCCAAAGGACCAAGCCCCAGACCCAGGTCAATATACACCTCAGATCTTACCCACAAATCACGCTGTTGCCAATCCTTTAGAATCTAATATCTAAAGGTTTATTCATAAAAGGAAAAAGATAGAGGTGAGAGCTAGAATTGGTTAAACTGAATCAATTACATACAGTAATGGCAAAGTCCTTAGTTCAGGCTTGTAGCAGAGATGAAGTAAACTGCAGGTTCAAATTGAGTCTCTGGAGAACATCCCCCGCTGGGATGGGTCATCAATCCTTTGTGAAGAGCTTCAGTTTGTAGCAAAGTCCCTCCAGAGGTAGAAGCAGGATTGAAGACAAAATGGAGATGAGGCCTTCGCCTTATATAGACTTTTCCAGGTGTAAGAACACTCCTTTGTTCCTACTGTGGAAAGTTACAGCAAAATGGAGTTTGCAGTCACATGGGCCAGTTTCTGCTCACTCCAGTGAGTCACAGGGGCGTACCCGCCTTCTCTCGATGGGTCAATTGTGTAGTTGATGGTCCTTAATGGGCCATCAAGCAGGCTAAGCAGAGCTGACACCAGCCTGTCTGGGACTTTTTCCAGTAACACAGAACAAGTTTGAAATACAGACAATACACAGCCAATATTCATAACTTCAATTACAGAAATGATACAGACATACAGCCAGCATAATCATAACCAGTAACTCGTAACCTGGTCTTAGACACCTTATATGACCCCCTTTACATAGAATTTGGTGGCACTACAGAACCTTGGTTGCAACCCATGTTCTATATGGTCCCAGTTTATATTAATAACATCACACCCCCAACGCAAAATTGATGCAGGGAGGGATGACACAGACATCACTGACTGCATTCCAAAAGCTCCCCATCCCTGGGTCTGTCTCACTACAGCCAGTGTTGGGCTAGAGACCGTACCAGTGTATAACAGAAATGGTTTATCAAAGTCATGTTCAATAACATGATTGAATCTCTTTACAAACTTAAGGTAAAACTTAGTTTGAACAATAGTGGATTGGATTTGCTCTTGCAGCAGGATTCCTGCATGTCTCATATGCTCTTGCCAAGAGCTAAAGAAACTAGCTATTTTATCTGTATCAGCTCTGGCAAATGTTTGGAACCCAATTAACATTAAATCAACAGAGATATTAATGTTGTTCACAGTATAGGAATCTTGGCATTTAGCCATGCAATCAATATGGTAGTGTGCCTCAGTTTCCCCTTTCCTAGTGCACATCAGGTCTGGAATGTCACTTCCCCTGTGAAAAGCTTTCATACTGTTTACAGGCATTAACTGTGAAACATTAGTATAGCAAGGCCTTTTAACATAAAGTGTGTTCTCATGTACTGCTTTCAACACGTTCAAGGGACTTTCCATAGGACTGGGCACATTGTACATTCTTACAATTCTTGGTAACAGCAACACATTAGTTACAAAAATCACCATTAGCAACAACAACAAATTCATTGCAAGTGTCCGTTTACAATCATGTTTGTCATGCCACACCCTTGGACTAATACCATTGGAGTTTGGGCATTTTAGAGTTAACCTGTGGCTTCCCTTTGCAAAATTCAGTTTTCTGTTTTCTCCTTGTTCTGCAGGATTAAACCCTGATTCCTCTTGCTTAACCAAATTCACTGGCTGATGGGGTGGGCTCTCTTTGCTAACAGCTATTAGCAAGTCTTTTTTCTCCCTGCCAGTCAGGCAATTTGCATTAACACAGACACTATCTTTTAACTTCTTAGCTGATACCAATTCCAATGTTGGACTCTGTTTTACAGAGATACCACACAAATCCAAAGGGTTTGAGGGTGAGAGTTTTCTTGCTTTTCCCTGCCTCCTCGAGCTTTCAGCCATAAAACCATTTAGCTCTGAAACACCAGCAACGAAATCTGTCCTTAGATCCTGCAGCACAGACTGCTCACTCACAGAACTAGCCGAGACATTCCTGTCCCAACACCATTGTTTTTCCCACAAGCTGGCCACACAGCCACGGGGTTATAGCGCTGCTCAACTTTCTTAACTACTTCTACTTCATCTGAGACCTTCTCAAAGCTACCCTCACTGGATCTTTCAAAAGGAAAGTCAGTGGATCCATTCACAACAGAAAACGTTTGGCTGTTAGGCACTGAGACTTTCTTGATTAAATCACTTACACACCCTTCAGTTGCAGCAAACTGCTTGTACAGATTACTCTGAGGATTTCTTTTCCCATGAGATTTTTTAAACAGCAATTCATTCCTCTCAGAAATTCTGCCCTTACCCTCTTCATCTAGGGCTTGCTCTAAAGGAACACTTCCTTGAGCCACAACAGACTTTTTCTGGGTTCTACTTACATCCAGAATTACTTCTGGCCCATCAGGCAGATTCCTACACAATTCCCTTTCAGGCCAACTTATAGACTTTCTAGATAACAGGCTAGAAGCCTTTTCCTTCCCTTGGCCATGAACAGGTTCAGAAATCTTTTCCTTCTTGCTACAAGTTGTCAAACTGTTAGTAGGTAACACAATTAAATCACCTTTTTGCTCTCCTTGTGCCCTGGCTAGGGTATTACCCTGCTCAGACAGAGCTGCTACACCCTTTTCCAACCACACATTAGCAATTGGCAAACTACAAGCACCAGAATTGTCTGATCTCTGGGATTTTGCTATGACACTAACTGGATGCAACCTAGTTACAATGCCATTCTCCCCAGCAGACCCAAACTTAGGACCATTTCCTTCCTGGGCTTTAGATGAATTCAGAACCAACTCCGAGACAACTGAATCACCCTCAACCATCACAGGCTGAAAGGCACCTTCTGTCTGCTCCACAGACACAGAAGAGATGGAGACACATTCTCCTTCACCAGACACATAGCTTGGGATTTCCTTTCCCTTGTCCCAGCACACAGGGCTGTTCACAGACAACTGCTTGGAGACCGAGGTAGCTTCCTCCATAGGCAAGTCAATACCCCTGACAGACACAGGCACATTTCCTTCACTGTCACATTTCTCCACACAGGAAACAGGTAAGGGATAGGGACACTCATTTTCCACTATCCCTGTCTTCCCAAATTGCTGACTAGACAAAGCCATCAGCTCACAAGGCTGCCTAGGCTCCTCCAAACTTTCCCTACTAGGCACATTGCCACTCCCAACAGATAAACTGCTGCTCTTTTCACTAGCTGGGACCTGATTCTGAGCATCATTCCTAGCTTTCTCTAGAGATACATCACTTTGCTGAGCCACCATGAACTCACCCTGGGTTTTGGTTGAATTCAGAACCCTCTCTGACATTTTAGACACACCTTCCCCTGATTTATCCTGAGATACACTCTCTGTTTGTTTGCCATCCCCCTCACTGCCATTAGTCAGGGCATCTGCCACAGACCCAAACTCCCTCTGTGACCTGGTTACCACATTCACTTGGCTAGGCACCCCCAGTGTGTTATTTCCTACCAAAACATCAGCCGGAATTAAATCTCGGACTGCAGCCTTCACGTCCCCTTTAAAGCCGTCCCACTCAAGGTGGATTCTAGCCATTGGCAGGTCCACAGAGTACTCAGATAGTGCCACTACCGTTACATACTCCCCTGGCAGCATGTCCTCTGGCTTCACCAGATGTCCCTTGACTATAGTTACAACCGCGCCAGTGTCTCGCCATCCCATGCATTCAACACCATTGACCTTTGCCTCCATAATAAACCTTTCACTTCCTTGCCAAGCCTCAGTTCTGACATAGCTGGTGAGCTGATCCCCTCCTCCCAGGGCACCGGAGACGAGGGGGTTGGCATGGGCCACTGCTCTGCTTGCACCTGGACTTGAGGTGGCGCTGTTATGGCTCGGCTCAGCCTGGGTGCTCAGGGTAATGGAATTGGCATCTACTGTGGCCCTTGGGGTTGCTAGTTTTGGGCTGCCCTTTAGGGTTGGGCAATCTGGTCTTGTGTGGCCAAGCACCCCACATTGATAGCATGTAACCTGTTTATGTTTGGGGTGAGAGTTCCTACCCTCTGTGCCCCCGGGAGCCACCTTACAGGAGTCAGGGCCAGGTTTACCTTTAAATCCTTCCTTCCTCTTAAACTGGGGAGAATGGTGACTACTTTTCCCTTGGGGTTTATACCCTTCCCGAGCCCTACTTTGGGTATGGGCATCTGCAATCTCTGCAGCCCGTAGGACTGACTCAGGGTCCCTGTCACACACAGCTGCTCTCACATGGTCAGGCACAATGTTTAAGAACTGTTCTAGAGTTATCAAATCCAGCAGCTTCTCAAAACTCCCATGCGCCTTTGCTCCCATCACCCACTTTTTAACAAAACCCATTAGCTTATGAGCACATTCTACAAAAGTACAGTCATTAGACATTTTAAACTTTCTAAACTTGACTCTGTAAGAATCAGGAGTAACCCTGAACCGCCTTAACCCAGCATCTCTAAACCGCCCATAATCCAAGGCTTCTTGTTCCCCCAAATCATTAAATACTTCCCTGGCTTTTCCAGTCAGTCTGGTCAGCAGGACAGGCATTTGCTGCTCATCAGGGATCTGGGACAGAGTGCAGAGGCGCTCAAAGGTGGACAAAAACTCGTCTATATCCTCAGTATCATTGTAAATGAGACACATCTTTTCCCAGTTCTTCTCCTGGCGGTGGGCACGTGGGGTACCAGGTGGTGATGACTTTCTTTGCTCTTCCATTACTTGGAGCTGCAGTCTGGCCGTCTCCTGTTCCATCTTGCGAGTCTCCTGTTGTATCTTGTAAGCTCTCTCTTCAGCAGCCAGTACCTCCAGACGCCCCTTACGAGCTCTTTCTTCATCCTCTCTGTCGTTCAGCAGCTTCCTGCTCTCTCTCAGCAGCTTCTCTGTCCAATTCAGTTATTTTCTGCCTTTCCAGCAATCGCAGTTCTGCTAGCTTCTGTTCATGCTCCCATTGCAGTTTATTTGCTGCCTCTTTCATTCGAATTCCTTCTGCAGTCTCTGTAGTGTTAGGTAAGGGCTGTGCTCCTGCTTCCTGATCACTGCCCATTAACAGCTCTCTCAGTTCTTGATTTGTAGCTTTCTTTTTAAAGCTTATTCCCTTTTCAGAACACAAATCTTCCAGGGCTTTTTTCTCAAGACCCTCATATGCTCCTTGCTCACCCATTGCAACTGCTCTTTAACCAACCAAACTCTCAATACAAAAATTCAAATTTAGATAGCGTGGGGTTCTGACCCAAAGCTTAATTGACCTGGTTCTATGGATCCTAGCACGACTATGCCACTGTGACAATGTGGTTCTAGTGGGACCCAACTGAGAGTGCCAAATCAGGACCAATTGCTCAAACAGGGCAGTCACAGCCCTAGGCTGGGGTTTCTCCATCTCTAAGGCAAACCAAACCAGCCAGACAAAAAGGACTTCGGTTTCACCTCACTGGCTAACCGCAAGTCACACCAGCAATTTCCTTAGACACTCCAGTCTCCCAGTATCCCCACCAGTCCCACACGTCCTGGGGATGAATGGTTATGAAAACCAACACCCCAGTAAAAGAAAAAGGTTCTCTCGATCCCAAAGGACCAAGCCCCAGACCCAGGTCAATATACACCTCAGATCTTACCCACAAATCACGCTGTTGCCAATCCTTTAAAACCTAATATCTAAAGGTTTATTCATAAAAGGAAAAAGATAGAGGTGAGAGCTAGAATTGGTTAAACTGAATCAATTACATACAGTGATGGCAAAGTCCTTAGTTCAGGCTTGTAGCAGAGATGAAGTAAACTGCAGGTTCAAACTGAGTCTCTGGAAAACATCCCCCACTGGGATGGGTCATTCAGTCCTTTGTGCAGAGCTTCAGATTGTAGCAAAGTCCCTCCAGAGGTAGAAGCAGGATTGAAGACCAAATGGAGATGAGGCCTCTGCCTTATATAGCTTTTCCAGGTGTAAGAACACTCCTTTGTTCCTACTGTGGAAAGTTACAGCAAAATGGAGTTTGCAGTCACATGGGCCAGTTTCTGCTCACTCCAGTGAGTCACATGTATTCGCCTTCTCTCGCTGGGTCAATTGTGTAGTTGATGGTCCTTAATGGGCCATCAAGCAGGCTAAGCAGAGCTGACACCAGCCTGTCTGGGACTTTTTCCAGTAACACAGAACAAGTTTGAAATACAGACCATACACAGCCAATATTCATAACTTCAATTACAGAAATGATACAGACATACAGCCAGTAACCCGTAACCTGGTCTTAGACACCTTATATGACCCCCTTTACATAGAATTTGGTGGCACTACAGAACCTTGGTTGCAACCCATGTTCTATATGGTCCCAGTTTATATTAATAACGTCACAGGGGGTCAGGGAGGCTGGGTGTGGGTTCGGGGGCAGAGAGGTGGAGGGGGCTGAGCGTGAGGGGCCTGGGGTGAAATGGGAGAGGGGCAGGGAGCTGGGTGTGAGATGTGGGGGGCTGGGGATATCAGTAGGGAGCTTCAGGGGGTGTATGTGTGTGGGGCTGGGGTAAATCCACATGGCTCCACTAGAGTCGAGCGGGGTCAGTTCTCAGCAGCTGGGGGTTTGGCCCCTCTGTGTCGAAGCTCCCTTGGGCAGAGCCCCCCACCCCGAGTGCCCTCCTCCACGACTGAGCACCCCCCACCTCTCTTGCCCCGCCAGGCCGTCGGAGCCGTCGGCACCGCATGTCCATCTCGGCCAGCCCACCGGCCCCTGCCGCGGAGCCAGCCCTGCGCCTGTGCCAGGAGGAGAGCAGCTCAGACCACAGCTCTTGCGAGGGCCCCTGCCCCTAGGGGGTGCTGTGCTGGTAAGACCCCTCCCCCCGCCCTCCCTGCTGCTGGTCCTGGGCTCTGCTGGGCCAACCGGGGCAAACCCCTCACAGAAACGCACCTGCACAGGAACTTGTGCCTGCAGCCCCTGTGGGATGAGGCCCTGGGCAGTAGAACATGGCTGAGAACCCAGGCGTCCGGCCACCCCGTTCCGATCTCTGCAGACCCCGGCTGAGAACCCAGGCGTCCGGCCACCCCGTTCCGATCTCTGTAGACCCCGGCTGAGAACCCAGGCGTCCGGCCATCCCGTTCCGATCTCTGCAGACCCCGGCTGAGAACCCAGGCGTCCGGCCATCCCGTTCCGATCTCTGCAGACCCCGGCTGAGAACCCAGGCGTCCGGCCACCCCGTTCCGATCTCTGCAGACCCCGGCTGAGAACCCAGGCGTCCGGCCATCCCGTTCCGATCTCTGCAGACCCCGGCTGAGAACCCAGGCGTCCGGCCATCCCGTTCCGATCTCTGCAGACCCCGGCTGAGAACCCAGGCATCCGGCCATCCCGTTCCGATCTCTGCAGACCCCGGCTGAGAACCCAGGCGTCCGGCCATCCCGTTCCAGTCTCTGCAGACCCCGGCTGAGAACCCAGGCGTCCGGCCATCCCGTTCCAGTCTCTGCAGACCCCGGCTGAGAACCCAGGCGTCCGGCCATCCCGTTCCAGTCTCTGCAGACCCTGGCTGAGAACCCAGGCCTCCGACCATCCCGTTCCAATCTCTGCAGACTCCGGCTGAGAACCCAGGCGTCCGGCCATCCCGTTCCAGTCTCTGCAGACCCCGGGCAGCACAACATGGCTGAGAACCCAGGCGTCCGGCCATCCTGTTCCAATCTCTGCAGAGCCCGACTGAGAACCCAGGCGTCCGGCCATGCAGTTCCAATCTCTGCAGACCCTGGGCAGCAGAACATGGCTGAGAACCCAGGCGTCCGGCCATCCCGTTCCAATCTCTGCAGACCCTGAGCAGCAGAACATGGCTGAGAACCCAGGCGTCCGGCCATCCCGTTCCGATCTCTGCAGACCCTGGCTGAGAACCCAGGCATCTGGCCATCCCGTTCTGATCTCTGCAGACCCCGGCTGAGAACCCAGGCGTCCGGCCATCCCGTTCCAGTCTCTGCAGACCCCGGGCAGCACAACATGGCTGAGAACCCAGGCGTCCGGCCATCCCGTTCCAATCTCTGCAGAGCCCGACTGAGAACCCAGGCGTCCGGCCATCCAGTTCCAATCTCTGCAGACCCTGGGCAGCAGAACATGGCTGAGAACCCAGGTGTCCGGCCATCCCGTTACAATCTCTGCAGACCCTGGCTGAGAACCCAGGCGTCCGGCCACCCCTTCCAGGGCTGCTGCCCGCCCCTCTGGGTCTCTGCAGCTGAGGGACAGTTGTGCCCTGACAATTAAAGGGCCAGCGTGCTAATTTGCCCTCTGCTCTTTCCCCCAGGCTGAGAGCAGAGAGTGCCTGGGACCTGCCGGGACCTGGCCTATGGACGGGACAGAATTAAACAACTGCTTGGGAGTGCCTGGGTCTGGGGGCCTTCAGTGGTGCCCGAATCCCTAAGGCCAGATCGGAGGAACTCAGGGGCCCAACCCAGCGGGGATGGTTGCCTGGCCAGACGGTGGATCTCCTGTCCCTGGCGGGCACCATTCACAGCCTCCCTGTGTGATGCTCTGTGGAGGTGGAATCCCCTCCTCTTCTCTCACAGCCCTGGGAGTGGAACCCAGGGTCCTGGCTCCCAGCCCCCCCTGCTCTAACCACTAGACCCCATTCCTCTCAGGGAGCAGGAAACCCAGGAGTCCTCATTCCCAGGCCTTCCTGCTCTAACCACCAGACCACCCTTCCCTGCCGAACCAGGGAGAGAACCCAGGTGTCCTGGCCGGGCAGTTTGCTCTGTGTGAAGAAACCCCTGCCCCCCACCCCACCCCGCCCCACCCCTGTATGGAAGGCGCATCCAGTACCATGAACTGGGTGTGGAGAGTTTGTGGCTCTCGGCAGCTGCCGTTCCCTGACCAAAGGATTCAGATGTGAGGGTTGCAGCCATGCTGGGAGAAAGGAGGGTGTGAAAGCCCCTGTATCCGATGCCTCTCCCAGCCCTGCGGCTCTCCTGGCAGCCACTAGGGGCCAGCACTGACTGTGAGGGGACAGTGCCCCCTACTGGGCCTGCACCCTGATCCCTACAGCACAGCGCCCCCTAGTGCCACCTCAGGGCAATGGGGCCAGCACTGACTGCCAGGGAACAGCACCATCTGCTGAGCCCCTACCCTGCTTCCTGCAACACAGCGCCCCCTAGTGCCACCCTGGGACAATGGGGCCAGGACTGACTATGAGGGACAGCGCCCCCTAGTGCCACCCTGGGACAATGGGGCCAGCACTGACTGCCAGGTTTCTTGCACCTTCTCCTACAGCAGCTGGCAGGGCCGGCTTCAGGCCCCAGCATGTCAAGCGCGTGCTTGGGGCGGCAAGCTGCGGGGGGTGCTGTGCTGGCGCCGCGAGGGCGGCAGGCAGGCTGCCTCTGGCGGTTTGCCTGTGGAGGGTCTGCTGGTCCCGCGGCTTCAGCGGACCTCCCGCAGGCAAGCCGCCGAGGGCAACCTGCCTGCCGTGCTTGGGGCGGCCCCTGACAGCTGGTACCGTCCACCTTCGCAGACGGGGGTGCCCTTCTGCAGTGAATGAGCAGAGCTGAAGGCGAGACGGGTCCATCGGATCTAGTCTGAGCTCCCAAGTAGAGGGGAACGGACACCCTGCACTTACAGGGCTGGGAGGATAGGAGGGGGAGTGAAGGGAGGTGGTGAGAGGTGGGAGTGGGGGGAAACTGGCTCCAGGCTGGAAAGGAGGGTCCTGGGGATTCCTACTGTGCCCGTTCCAGCCCCTCTCACCTCCATCCCTGCCCTGCCCTGTGGATCCCAGGCCGGAGAATTGCGTCCACCGGTTCCTAGAGCCAGCTCCGAGCTGGAGCTTCTTTAGAAAGTTCCCCTGATCTCCAAGTTGTGAGGCTCCACCACCGCCCTGGGTCAGTTCTTGGATGGTTCATTCTCCGCCCTCTTAAAAATGGGCATAGTCTGAACGTGTCTGGCTCGGGCTCCCAGCCACTGGATCTCACCGGACCCTTTTCTGCTGGATCCCAGAGCCCACGAGGATCCGAAATCTCCCCAGGCAGCTGCCTGGAGCCGGGATCGAGTCACCGCTTAACCTTCGCTTGGCTCAGCCAGGGCCACCCAGAGGCCCCAGGTCCTGCAGGGCCCCCACAAGAATATCGTATTCTATAGTAGTGCAACTTTTTTTATGGAAGGAGCCCCCGAAATTGCTTTGCCCCAGGCCCCCTGAATCCTCTGAGTGGCCCTGGGCTCAACTTCTGGAGTCTCACGAAGGGAGCAACTCGTTCTCGTAGCTCCTGGGTGAAGTTGGCTCAGTGGCCTTTTTGGAAGCCTGCACCCCAGTAACTGGCTCGCCTTAGGGTCCAGGCGCTTCAACGACTCCGTCACTGTTCAAAACCTGCCCGGCTGCCGGGACGAGAGGTCTCTGTGTTTTCCAGGGGGGCTGGGCAGCTTCATCCCAGTGTGTGACCCGTTCCCAGCCCCAGCTGCAGACAGATTTCACCATGCTGCTTTGCAGGCCTCTTGGCTAGTCCCTGGTTATTCTATAGCGATCGCTTGTCTCCCCAGTCCTCCTTTTCCATCCCGTGTCCTGCGATGAGTCTCCTCCCATCATCCCCCAGGAGTTACTGACTGGAAGCTCCTCCCGAAATGATCCCACAATCCTGGGTATATTCTTGACATTTGAGATGTTACAACTGCTTCACTGGGGCATTTTCTGCTCTACTGCCTCCAGGCTGGGGCTTTTCCCTCTCGGGGTGGGGTTTATTGGTTCTCATGCTTCCCTTTTGCCATGTGTTCCTAGATCCAAACTAGCCTCTTGCTAATTAGAATTTTTATGTTAGAAGCCCCAGCTGAGATCAGGGCCCTGTTGCGCCGGGCGCTGCACAGACACAGGGAAAGAAAGTCCCTGCCCCAGCTGAGAGCAAGGCCCCGTTGTATAGGGTGCTGCACAGACACAGAGTGAGAGACAGTCCCTGCCTCCGCTGAGATCAGGGTCCCCTGGGCCAGGTGCTGCACACAGCTCCAAAGAGCTCACAGTCAAAGGAGACACAGCAGGGATCATTAGCCCCATTGTACAGATGAGGAAACTGAGGCCCGGCAAGTCTGTGGCAAAGTTGAGAATTGGACCCAGGCATCCTGGCCCAGCACCTTGAGCCCAAGGCCATCCTGCTGCACTTGCAAGCCTGCTGAGGCCAAGAAGCCATGGATAAGGAGCTGCCATTTCCCTCCGAGTTGGGGTTCCCACCAGGGCCAGGCCAGTCTGTTGTTAGGAGCGTCCCTGGACCTGCTGTAGGGAGGGAGAGGAGTGGCTCAGCCACTGTGGGGCTGTAGATCTCTCTGAGCAGTGCTGGGGGTCAGGGCAGGTTCCCAGGTATTCGCTCCTCCATGGGGCAGCTGTAGGGGGTGTGAGGGTGGATTTAGCACTGAACCGGGGGGCACGGGATCCACAGAGAACAGACCTGGGCCATCCAGCTTCTTGGATGCATCCAAGGACCAGCAGATATTCCACAGGAAGCTGTGCTGGGACAGTGCTGTGTTTCACACGAGCACTTGTGAACAGAACCTGCCATGTTTCTCACGAGCATGCAGAAGTGGAACCCGCAGCATCTTGCACAGGCACATGGGAATGGACGCTCTTGCGTTTTACACATGGGAATGGAGCAGACTGTTTTGCACAAGCACGTGTGAATGGAGTTGACTGTTTCCCATGAGCGTTCACGTCTCCTTTGCTTTTTCCAACCGGTTCTTCCTTCCCTGGATCCCCGTTATCTCACACCTGCCTGAGAGAAAGCTGCCCTTACTCACGCTTCGTGCACTCCCTGGGACACTTTCGGGGCTACCTAAGGGGTGCAGGGTGAGTCATGGCTGCCTGCTCACAGCTTGGCTTGTCTGTACCCAGTGGGGGAAACGCCCCAAACGATGAGCTGCTGGCTCCGCAAACCTGACTTTTCCCTCTGCCGGCTCCCTGGTTGAGCACTTGGATCAGAGCAGAGATAATTGTGCCCAGCTCCATGGAGCTAGTTGGCTCCCCTGGGTTTACTTTGGCCTGTGGGACAGGTCCCTCCGGCCTGTCCGTGCACCCCGCTGCGTTATGCTCGAGCGCCCAGTCCCTCACCTGAAATGCACGCGGATGCGCTGCCTCTCTGGAAGCAGCCCCCCGACCCTTCCCCCCGTTCAACACGCACGTAGCTGAGTGCATAGTTGTCACATCATGATGTGAGAACTTCAGTAACTCCGCCAGAGGTTACGGGGCTATTCCAGGGAGTGCAGGGGAAGGGGAGGTCCCGGGATGTGCAGGAGGTCACACTAGATTATCGAGATAGTCCCCTCTGGCTTTAAAGCCTCCGAGTCTAACCCAGGGGTGAGCAAACTTTTTGGCACGAGGGCCATGTCGGGGGATGGAAATTGTCTGGCGGGCCATGAATGTTCCTGAAATTGGGGGTCACGGTGCGGGAGGGGGCTCCGGGTTGGGGTGCAGGGTGGGCTCTGTGGGGGGCTGAGGAAGAGGGGTTTGGGGTTTGGAAGGCGGAGGATCAGGGCTGTGGCAGCGGATTGGGGGACAGGGTGGGCTCAGGGGTGCAGGCCTCGGGTGGCACTTACCGCAAGCAGCTCCAAGAAGCATGTCGCCCCTGTGGCTCCCGTCCAGGTGGCTCTGTGTGCTGTCCTATCTGCAGGTGCCACCCCTGCAGCTCCCATTGGCCGGGAACTGCAGCCAATGGGAGCCCTGGGGGCGGCGCCTGCAGATGGGGCAGCACTCAGAGCCTCCTGGCCACACCTCTGCATACTACATAGGAGCCGGAGGTGGGTCATGTCGGCTACTTCCTGGGAGCCGCACGGCACGGGGCAAGCCCCCAACCCTGCTCCCCGGCTGGAGCGGGGCAAATCCCCAACCTCACTCCCCGGCGGGAGCTGAGGGCCGGATGAAACGCTCCGATGGGCCGGATGTGAACTGTGGGCTGTAGTTTGCCCACCCCTGGTCTAAACCCACCAGACGGTTATTTGACCCAGCTTAGGGAAAAGATTCAGACAGAAGCCGTGTCATGGACACACAGGCCCCGGGCTCACTCGGCCCCTGGGAGGGACCTTCCATGTGACAGCCCCCAATGAGGGATGCACTGTCTCCCGGGGGTTCGGTCCTCTGGCCCCGCTGCCCCGGGACTTTTCCTCTGAGCTGTCTGCATGCCTGTGTCTCCCACTCAGGGAGTCCCTTGCTCCCCACCCCCGGAGGGACCAACACCCCCCTGATCTCTAGCCTGCAGTGACTAGCAGCCGGCATAACAGAGGGTTTATTGAACATCTGGACCCGGCACAGGGGTTCTCAGGACCCCGGCCAAGCAACCCTCAGCCCAGTTCATCTAGGTCTGTCCCACATCCAGGTGGACTCAGGCTGCCCTCTGCTCCCAGTCCCCAAGCCCCCTCCTTCCAGCTGCTCATCCTACAGCCCCTCCTCCCTCCAGACAGGTCACCCGGGCCCTCCCTTTTCTGTCCTTTGCTCCCACATCAGCTGGGACTGGCTGGTCAGGTCACCTGGGTCCTCCTCAGCCCATTGTCCTCCCATTGGCCACAGCTGACTGGCTCCCAATTCGGGGCGAGCCTCCTGCTCACCAGTTGCTGGGGTCCCCAACCTCCAATCCATTGTCTGGGGTCCCGGCTGCTAGGTGAGGTCACACCTGGTCCTCTGCACCAGCAAACACCCTCTGCACCAGCAGGTTAAACATGCGGCACCCCGGGGACACTGAGATACACACAGTGTTTGTGCAAAACTCCGAGAACCTCCAACTTTTTCACAAGCACCACGGTACAAGGCTTGGAAACAAGGTTACGGATAAAAGACAAATGTGAACCGCAGTCTGGCACCTCTAGGAATTGACAAGGGCCTTCTCTGTCCGATAAGGGTGCACGGGGGGCCCATTCTGAAGCTTTCTCCACAACCATGAGGGTTAGAAACTTCCTTTTTCTTATCAGAGGGGCAGCCATGTTAGTCTGGATCTGTAAAAGCAGCAAAGAATCCTGTGGCACCTTATAGACTAACAGACGTTTTGGAGCATGAGCTTTCCTGGGTGAATACCCACTTCGTCGGATGCATGTTCATGCTCCAAAACATCTGTTAGTTTATAAGGTGCCACACGACTCTTTGCTGCTTTCTTTTTCTTTCAGACCGAAGTTCTGAAATCATCCCATATCCACTGACTCCAGGACCTGGGGCTTTAAGGAAGCCAACAGTGATCAAGAGACTCACAAGCGTTGGCCACACGGGACATCTCACCCAACGGTGAGTCTCCCAGCCGTGGTCCGCACACAAGAGCCGGGATCCTCTTTTCATGAGACCCCCCGTCCCGGCCGAGTGTCATCTCCATAATGGATCCCCATCTCATCCCTGTCTTGCTCCTGTTCTATGGTTCCAGAGCTTTTGTCCCTTTTCATAACCAAGGTGTTTTATTCACTTCAATCGGCCGCACCAGGCCCCTAGCTAAGGGTTTGACCTGGAGTCTGAAAAGGCCCAACCCTCTAGAGAGTCAGTGCTAGGCTGGGGTGAAAGATCTCAATTGTTCTCATGCTCTGCGACCTGCCCGGCCCAGGGGCCCCGTCTCACCCCTGGCAGCTTGGGAACGTGTTATTCTACACGTTCCAGACCTTTTCCGAAGGCCCCGTCCCACAATAACCATGACTACCAGCTCTCAGCTGAGACCACACTCGTGGAAACAGCGTGAAGGTCACACTCACTGGGCAAACACGGACCCTGGGCATAGGCTTGTAACTGGGTCCTGGCCCTCTGTTGCCAATATGGGGCTCTTGGGTGGGGGCATGCTCCCCCTGGCACACCTGAGACACACTCACACAAAAGTGCTCTTGATGGGGCACGAGCATTGTGCAAGACACTGGGTGTGCCCCATTAGAATGATAGGGTACAGCAGGAGGGCTGGGAGGCAGGACTCCCAAGTTCTCTACTGGCTCTGGGAGGGGAGTGAGGGAGTTGGAAGTCAGGACTCCTGGGTTCTATCCCCAGCTCTAGGAGGGGTGTGGATCTAGTGGTTAGAGTGGGGGGGGCTGGGAGCCAGGCTGCCTGGGTTCTATCCCCAGTTCTGGGAGGGGAGTGGGTCTAGTGGTTAGAGTGGAGGGGGGGGCTGAGAGCCAGGACACCTGGGTTCTATCCCCAGCTCTAGGAGGGGAGTGGGGTCTAATGGTTGGGGGAGCTGGGAGCCAGGATGCCTGGGTTCTATCCCCAGTTCTGGGAGGGGAGTGGATCGAGTGGGGTGGAGGGGGGGGCCAGGACTCTTAGGTTCTCTCCCTGGCTCTGGGAGGGGAAAGTTAGAGTGTGGGGGCTGGGAGTCAGGAAGCCTGGGTTCTATCCCCAGCTCTGAGTGGGTTGGAGTGGGGGGGCTGAGCGCCAGGACACCTGGGTTCTATCCCCAGTTCTGGCAGCAGAGTGGAGTCTAGTGGTAATAGTAATGGGAGCTGAGAATCAGGTGCCCCAGTCTGTAACTGGAAATGCTCATGGGGTGATGGTGGGACTAGAACCCAGGAAAGATGGCTGGGAAGGCACATACACAGCCTCAGGCCTGGAGAGAACCAGGGAGGTTAGCAAAGTGATTCCCCAGCCCTGCACCCTCTCAGCTCAGGCAGGGGCGATTTTGCCTGGGGCAGCTGCCCAAAGCCTGGACTGTGGGGTGCAATTTGTGCACAACCAGCCCTCCCCCCAGCCAGAGGCAAGGTCAGCCAGGCTGACTGTGGGCCACAGAAACCCAGGGTCTCTCCTGGTCGGTGGATCCACCACCCACAGCAGCAGTATCAGCCCTCAATGAATGGGGACGGGGGGTAGCCGTGTTAGTCTGTATCCACAAACACAACAAGGAGCCGGTGGCACCTTAAAGACTAGCAGATTTAACAGGGCATGAGCTTTTATGGGTAAAAAAGCCACTTCTTCAGATGCAATGAATGAGGGGGGCTGTTAGCTACTCGCTGGAGATAGAACCCAGGAGTCCTGGCTCCCAGCCCCCCCAACCACTAGACTCCACTTCCCTCCCAGAGCCCAGAGAGAACCCAGGAGTCCTGGCTTTCCGCCCCCCACCATTAGTCTGTTCTCTTCCCAGCTCTAGGAGGCGAGTGGTGCCTAGTGGTTGGAGCAGCCGCAGGGCTCGGGGTCAGGACTCTCTCAATCACTAGGGCAAAGCCCCCCAGAGGAGGCTTTGCCCCCCCTTGTCTGTGTGGAGTTGGGGGGGCACTTTAAGCCCTGTCCCACCCAAACTGCTCCCCCCAGATTATGAGCAACCCACACACACATTTTTTCAGACCCCCTTAAGCACGGGCGGGGGGGGGGGCAAAGCAACCCCCAGCGAGCAGAATAAAAAGCAGTGAGACGGGGTGGATGGGGGGGGGGACACGACCCCTTCTTCCCGCCTGGACCCCCGCCCCCCCGCGCAGGGGGCACCTGCCTCATGTTAATGACGCCAGCAGATCAGCCCCCCCTCCCCCGCACACGCTCCCACCCCCGCCCCTGCGCCGCCCCCTCGCTCTGGAGAAGCCGCCGCTGCGGAGCGACTCCGGAACCGGGCGATCGCCGCGATCCAGCGCGATGGAGCCGGGCCGGCGGCCGGCGGAGCAGTGACCGGCCGGCGAGGAGCCGCGGGGGCCTGGCTGGGGGGGCAGCGATGGCTGCTGCCTAGAGAGGGGCGGTGAGAGGGGCCGGGGGGCTCGGCAGGCCCCAGCGTCAGGCAGCGGGGGGCGGGGGTGGACAAATGCGTGTGTCGGGGCGGGCTGGCAGGAGGGGGAGGGGCTGGATAAAAGGGGGTGTCGGGGGCTAGCTGGGTAGAGGGGGAGGGGCGGGATAAAAGGGGGTGTCGGGGGCTAGCTAGCTGGCTAGAGGGGGAGGGCCGGGATAAAAGGGGGTGTCGGAGCTGGCTGGCTAGAGGGGGAGGGGCTGGATAAAAGGGGGTGTCGGGGCTGGCTGGCTGGGGAGGAGGGGCTGGATAAAAAGGGGTGTCGGGGGCTAGCTGGCTGGCTAGAGGGGGAGGGCCTGGATAAAAGGGGGTGTCGGAGCTGGCTGGCTAGAGGGGGAGGGGCTGGATAAAAGGGGGTGTCGGGGCTGGCTGGCTGGGGAGGAGGGGCTGGATAAAAAGGGGTGTCGGGGCTGGCTGGGGAGGAGGGGCTGGATAAAAGGGGGTGTCGGGGCTGGCTGGGGAGGAGGGGCTGGATAAAGGGGGTGTCGGGGCGGGCTGGCTGGGGGTGGATAGAGGAGGGTGTATATGGATGGATAGAGTGACAGACGGGTGTTTGTGGGGCTGGATGGGGGAGGGGTGGGGATATATAAAGGAGATATATGGAGATGGGTGGATCGATAGAGGTGGGTGTATGGAGATGGATAGACAGAGGGGTGTTTGTGGGGCTGGATGCATAGAGAGAGGAGGGGGTAGGGCTGTATAAAGGGGGTGTATGGGGCTGGATGGATAGAGGGGGTGTATCTGGATGGATAGAGAGAGGGAGGAGGGTGTGGGGCTGTATAGGGGGGTGGATGATGGGGGGTGTATGGGGATGGATAGAGGGGATGGGGATGTATAAAGGGGTGGATGGGGATGACTGGATGGATTGAGGGGATGGGGATGTATAAAGGGGGTGTATGGGGATGACTGGATGGATAGAGGGGATGGGGATGTATAAAGGGGGTGTATGGGGATGACTGGATGGATAGAGGAGGGTGGGGCTGTATAAAGGGGGTGTATGGGGCTGGATGGATAGAGGGGGTGTATCTGGATGGATAGAGAGAGGGAGGAGAGTGTGGGGCTGTATAGGGGGGTGGATGGGAGTGGATGGATGGGGGGTGTATGGGGATGGATAGAGGAGGCTGGGGATGTATAAAGGGGGTTTGGGGGATGATTGGATGGATAGAGATGGGTGTATGGAGATGAATGGGTAGATGGACAAGGGTGTTTGTGGGGAGGGATGGATAGAGAGGAGGGGTGGGGCTGTATAAAAGGAGGTGTATGGGGCTGGATGGATGGGGATATATATGGATGAGGGGTGGGGATGGTTAGAGGTGGGTGTATGGGGATGGATGGATAGAGGGGGAGGGTGGGGCTGTAGAAAAGGGCGTGTATGGGGCTGGATGGATGGGGATATATATGGATGAGGGGTGGGGATGGATAGAGGTGGGTGTATGGGGATGGATGGATAGAGGGGGAGGGTGGGGCTGTAGAAAAGGGGGTGTATGGGGCTGGATGGATAGGGGGTGTATCAGGATGGATAGAGAGTTGTGGAGGGTGGGGCTGTATAAAAGGGGGTGTATGGGGCTGGATGGATAGGGGGTGTATCTGGATGGATAGGGGGTGTATCTGGATGGATAGAGAGAGGGGGAGGGTGGGGCTGTACAAAAGGGGGTGTGTGGTATACAGAGATTTACAGCCCCCAGCCGGGACAGTCTTGGCAGCAATCTGTAGCCGGTAACGGGCGCGATCCCTGGGCCCGGGAGCCAGGCCCTGGGGGACTCATCAGAGCGACGCGTGTGAACCAGGGCTGGTGGCGGCTGGATCCACCCGTTGGCCCAGCTCAGGCTGGGGTGATGGTGCCATGGCCCCCGGCAGAGCTGTACAGGTGGGGGGCGGATCAGAGCCCGACTCTGTGCAGAAAAGGGGGGGCTTGGCAGGTGTGATGCCAGCTGAGGACCTGGACAGCAGGGCTGGGGTTGGGGGCTGGATCGGTAGCGGGGACCAGTCTGGGGTTATCCATGGGGGCTGGGAAATGCATGTGTGTTTGGGGAGGGGGGCAGAATAATCTCTGTGTATCTCCACCTGCGGCCAGGGCAGCCGAACTGGGGCGTGAAATGGACAGGACTAGTGGGGGACAGGATTAGTATTTGCCCCGTTATCAGCTAGCACACCCCTCCCGGGAAGTGGGGGGTCCTGACCATCTGGAAAAGAACTGGGTGGAATGGGCTGTCAGTTCAGTGTAACTGCAGGGGTGGGGGTGGGGGAGTCTGGAATGAAGCAACACCCCTCCCCCATTCCCCAAACACATGGGGCAGAAAGCAAGAAGGTTGAGCTGAATTCAGATTGTTGGCTGTATTTATGGTGGGGTCTAGCATCCAATCGAGATCAGGGCCCCGACGCGCCAGGCGCTGCACACTGAGAGATGGTCCCTGCCCCAAGGGGCTTACAAGCTACACAGACACAGAGTAGGAGGGGAAATTGAGGCACACGAGGGGCAGTGAGGTCACACAGCAGGTCAGAGGCAGAACAGGGAACAGAACCCAGGAGTCCTGAGTCCCATTCAGCCCCCCAGAGTGGGTCCCTGCTAATGCTTTGTGCTCACTGGGTGCAGGCGGCTGGGGCCCAGCACTGCCAGGCTGGCTCTGGGGAGAGAGAATGAGTCACTGTGGGCTGGGGGTAGATTGTACAGGTCATGCTGCTGCCTCATCCGTGCTCTGTCCTCCTCCGCCAGGACTACTTCCAACCTCCCAGCCAATCAGCACCTGCTAGTGCTGGCCCTTCACCCAGGCAGTGCCCACCTGTCCACCTCTGCCAGGACTACTCCCAGCCACCCCACCAATCAGCACCTCCCAGTGTAGCCCCTTGACCCATGTGCTGTCCACCTCTGCTGGGACTACTTCCAACCTCCCAGCCAATCAGCACCTCCCAGTGCTGCCCCTTCACCGGGACTACTTCCAGCCAGCCCACCAATTAGCACCTCCCATGCAGCCCCTTCACCCATGTGCTGTGCACCTCCGCCAGGACTACTTCCAGCCAGCCCACCAATCAGCATCTCCCAATGCAGCTGCTTCACCCGTGTACTGTGCACCTCCGCCAACTACTTCCAATCTCCCAGCCAATCAGCACCTGTTAATGCAGGCCCTTCACCCAGGCAGTGCCCACCTGTCCACCTCTGCCGGGACTACTTCCAGCCACCCAACCAATCAGCACCTCCCAATGCAGCCCCTTCACCCATGTGCTGTGCACCTCTGCCGGGACTCCTTCCAGGCTCTAACTTTTAGTACTTTTACCCAACAGGTGGAGGGATACATAAAATAGACCCATTCCTATTTGCAAACGTTTCTAAGCCAGAGTTTCTAGAAATCGCGGGGGCAGCAGAGAAAGGCTCCTCCCTCGGCCGATGCACACCTGGATCTCGTCACACCCTTGCAGTGGCTTGCGCTTTCCATAGAGAAACTCTGGTGGCACAACCCCTCGAAAGTGTGGCAGGAAGTGTGTCTGAGACCCGCCCCCTCTCGCACTAGTGTGTCTGGGACACGACCCTCTTGCACAAGCACATCTGGGACCCGCCCCCTCTCGCACTAGTGTGTCTGGGACCCGCCCCCTCTCGCACTAGTGTGTCTGGGACACGACCCTCTTGCACAAGCACATCTGGGACCTGCCCCCTCTTGCACGATGCACGTGGCTGGAATTCAGTGCCTCTCGCACTGAGAGACAGGATCAGATGGTCCAACTGGCAGCCCGTTTAACAATGCTGTCCAGCCCCCAAACAGATCTGCCCCCCCAGTTGTACAACACGGCGTCCTCCAGACGGCAGTCCCTGGTACCTACGGGGCGGTGAGGGGGTGCTGCACGGAGGATGCCGCTTGGTAGCGCCCGCGTTTTGGTATGTCGCCCACAGAGGCGCCGCCCAGCTGGCACCTGGCCTGCGGCCCTGAATGGGGCCCAGAACCTGCCCAGGCCAGGGGCCAGAAGCAATTCTGGCAGAGGTGTTTTCTGTCAGAAAAGGCCATTTTGTCACAATTGAAAGAGATTTTGACAGAAAAATTTGGAAACTGATCAAAATGGAGCCAGTCCTCCTGCTGTTGCGTACGATTTCTTATTCTCTTAAACTTTCACTCTATATTACACTCTATTTGATACATTTCCATTCTGTATTCCATTATCCTCTGATATTATATGATTTATTATTCTGTTACCCTCAATCTTATTATTCTACTATAGACTTAGATTGTTACATTTGATAGTTATAATCTAAATAGAGAAAATAGAATCAAATATCAAAGTGTAATCGAACCGAAATATAGAAAACATAATCGATTGTATGTTTATATATTTTCTCTCTTTAGACTGTAGTTCTGTGCAAGCGTAAGAGGGTCTAACCAGAGAAAAAGACTCCATTACGCTTTGATATTTGATTCTATTTTCTCTGATTAGATTCTATTCTACACTTTCTCATTTGCCGCAGCAGATCTTGGGTTTTGCTGTTTTACATTCCCGGCAGATGCTGAGATCTCTCCTAGCTCGTGTTTTCTGGCCTGTTCGAAGGCGTCAAACAGATAGAAACAGAGCGTCCGGCTGCTCCTGACAGTCCGGCGTTTTCCTGGAACTTCCATTCCACCAACGTTCCAAAATCTCGGTTTGTCTTCCCGCGTCGGGGCCATTTGTCGGACTGTCCCAACGCCCCAAAGGAGCAGGGACAGGAGGCCGAGTGGCAGGATGGTAGCCGGATCAGGAGCTCATGGGGGGGCCTCAGCTGAGGGGCAGGCTGGGGGGCAAAGGGGCAGCAAGATCTCAGCTTGGAAGATGAATCGGGGAGTGGAGGGCAGTTTGCGCCATGCAAGATGCTGCTTGGGGGAGGGACCTGGGGTCTCTGTTGGCACCATGTGTGGGCAGAGGGCTGTGTAGGGATGTATTGACCCTGTGGGGATGCACTGACCCCCTCTGCCTTTGGGTCTCCTTTGCCAGGTGCCCCCTCCCCACGGAGGGACCCCCTCTCTCCCACGCCCGGAGTGGGCATCATGGCTGGCAGGAAGCAGGAGCTGAAGAGAAGCGTTTCCATCATCCCCTGCTTTGTGTTCGTGGAGGTAAGGCATTGGGCCTCAGGCCGTGGGGCCGGGTGCCAGGAGGCCTGGGTTCCCTCCCTGGCTATGGGAGGGGAGTGGGGTGTAGTGGTGAGAGAAGAGGGGGCTGGAAGCCAGGACTCCTGGGTTCTGTTCCCCACTCAGCTCAGAAAGAGAATCCAAAATTAACCAATGTACCTTAAACAGGGACCTGGCGCTGCGAGCTTCCCTGTGACAGTGTCACGGATCCATAGGCCCGGTGCGCTCGCAAGGCCTTGGGAGGACCCCCTCAGTGCATCAGCCCCCTCAGGGTCTCACTGGGGTCAGCCCTTCGGGGACCAAACTTCCAACCCCTCAGTACCCCTGGGTGATGCCATGAGCTCCCGGCGGCGAGCCCACCTGCAGTGGAGCCCTTGGGGAGCCTTGCACCCCCAAAGGGAGCCCTGCCCCCTGACTTCCTGACTCCGGAGTGATGCCTCTCCCAGCAGGAGGCTTTGTTAGTTTCTGGAACCCAGCGGCGCAAGCCCTGAGTTACCACAGAGAACAGAAAGTTCCAGCCTGGTCCATCTGGGTCATCCATGCGCCGTAGCTGCTGGGTACCAAATGTCCGGGCATTTGGCGTGTTCCTTGTTTTCTGGGAGTCTCCAGAGGCCTGGGGTCCAGGTGTCAGTCACGCCTGGACTTCTGCAAAGAGTAAACAACCTCCCCCCACTCCACCCCCATGCAGCACACAGGGGAAACTGAGGCACACATTGTATTCATACAAAACGTTATGAAAAATTCCCACTTCCTCCCAGGCAGGGCCCAGGCCAGGGGGACTTCAGTGCTATGAGCTTCTCTGCAGCAGTGCCCAGCCTGGGGAGAGGAGGGGACTCCAGCACTGCAAGTTCCCCACATTAGTGCTCCAGGCCAGGGGAAGGCAGCGCTGCAAGCTTCCCTGCAGCAGTGCCCTACCAACCCCCCTTCCTCATGCCCGAGCACCAACGCCTCCTGCCGTGACTCCTCCAGAGGTTAGACACAGGGGTTTTGCCTGTGTTAAATGGCAAGTGTGGGGGGAGGTCGTGCTGGGGAAGTGGGGGCTAAATGACGCCCCTCCAGCATCCAGCTCAGGAGCACAAAGCTGGGCCAGAGAGCCAGGGTCACAAGTCAGAGAATGAAATTTACCATCTGTTGCTTCACTTCATAAAACCCTGGCCCTGACCCCTTGAGATCACTGCTAGGGGCTGGAGGGTCGGAGGTAAATCCCCAGCCCCCACTCCCTTGCTTACCAGATCCTTCTTCACTTCCTTCCTGTCCCAAACAGCCACCAGGCCCCACCCCAGAGGTGGCTACATCTCTGCACCGAGCAAGGGATCCCTATATAACCAGCCCCAGCAGCCCACCCCAGAGATGGCTGCATCTCACCGCTGGGCAAGGGAGCCTTGGAAAGGCACAGAGTGGTGTGGGGGGGACGGATTTATTTGAGTGCTCCAGCTGAGGGAGGGGCAGGTGGAGGGGGAACCCTGGGGGGAGGAGAGCGGGGGAGCAGGCATCTGCCCCAGTTTGGGAAAGGCAGCCGCCTCTGCCCTCAACCGTGATGTGATGTGGAGCTACAGCAGGCACCGAAGCGTGAACGGGAGTGCACGAGGGAGCTTGCACGGAGCCGGGGCGGGGGAGGGCGGGACGGATGGTTCCTGGGCTCCCCCCCGCTCCCACCCCGTGACTCTGCCCCCTCGCTGCACTCAGTCCGGGCCGGGGCCGGGGCCGGGCGCTGAGCTGCCATGTTCTATTTCCAGCTGGTGATCATGGCGGGCACGGTGCTGCTGGCGTATCACTTCGAATACACCGACACCTTCCCCGTCCACATCCAGGGCTTCTTCTGCCACGACAGCGCCTACGCCAAGCCCTACCCGGGGCCCGAGGACGCCAGCCGCGCCCCACCCGTCCTGGTCTACACGCTGGTCACCGCCGTGCCCACAGCCGTGGTGAGGGGCACCCGGGCAGGGGCTGCCGGGGGGGGTATGGGAGGGCAGGGTGGTGCCTGGGGGTTCTGGTGGGGCTGGGATCTCAGAGCCGCCCCCCCCATCTAGCCCTATGGGATTGGGCCCATGAGGGTCTCACCTGGGTTCTGACCCTCCAGACCCCTTGGGCTTTGGGGCAATGTCCCCCCCCCCCCGCCCCCCAAGCAGAGGCTGCTGTCAGGGCACCCACCACCAGCCCCCACATGCCCCTTTGGGGGCCAGTGACCAACGGCCCCCCCTCCCACAGGGACCCACTGGCACCTGCAGATCCCACTCTGGATACTGCATAGACTGGCGGGGTGGGGGGTTGCTTGGGGATCTCAGAGCCTCCTCTGGGGGCCCCTCAGAGGGCCCCTCTGGGCTCGGGCGTCAAAGTCCTGGATCTGGGCCTGGGTTAGCAGGGACTGGGGGCTGGAGGGCAGGGCTGCAGGTTCAGGGGGGCTGGTGGAGTTGGGGGGCTGGAGGGCAGGACTGGGAGTTCGGGGGGATGGTGGAGTGGGGGGGCTGGAGGGCAGGGCTGGGAGCTTGGGGGGATGGTGGAGTGAGGTGGGGCTGGAGGGCAGGGCTGCAGGTTTGGGGAGGCTGGCGGAGTGGTGGGGCTGGAGGGCAGGACTGGGGGTTCAGGGGGGCTGGTGGAATGGAGGGGGGCTGGAGGGCAGGGCTGGGAGTTCGGGGGGCTGGTGGAGTGGAAGTGGGGCTGGAGGGCAGGGCTGGGAGTTCGGGGGGCTGGTGGAGTGGAAGGAGGCTGGGATTTGGGGGGGCTGGAGGGCAGGGCTGGGGGCTTGGGGGCTGGTGGAGTGGAGGGGGGCTGGAGGGAAGGGATGGGGGTTCAGGGGGGCTGGTGGAGTGGAGGGGGGCTGGAGCGCAGGGCTGGGGTTTGGGGGGGCTGGCGGAGTGGAAGGAGGCTGGGATTTGGGGGGCTGGAGGGCAGGGCTGGGGGTTCAGGGGGGCTGGCAGAGTGGGGGGGCTGGAGGGCAGGGCTGGGGGATTGGGGGGCTGGGATTTGGGGGGGCTGGAGGGCAGGGCTGGGGGTTTGGGGGGCTGGTGGAGTGGGGGGGCTGGAGGGCAGGGCTGGGGGATTGGGGGGCTGGGATTTGGGGGGGCTGGAGGGCAGGGCTGGGGGTTTGGGGGGCTGGTGGAGTGGAGGGGGGGCTGGGGTTTGGGGTCGGAGGTTTGGGGGGGCCAGCAGGGGAGTCATGTAGCTCATCTGTGCAAAGGGAACAGGGAGCAGCCGGGGCCTGGTGCCCCCTGCATGTCAAGCCGGCAGCCTGAATGCAACTGGTTCCATGTATGGCCAACCCCCCCACCCCCCCAGCCAGACACGGACAGCAGCCCCCCACCCCCACCCCGGACATGGATGGGGCCTTGGGGCAGGAGTCAGCTGGGAGGGGGCTCAGCCCCCCCCCATGCTCTGCCGGAGCCCCTCAGTCCCCTCCCCTGCAGCCCCTTTGCCCTCTTCCCCTCCCCACTCCCCCCTTCATGGGAACTGAGGCGGGTTTGGGGGAAAAGCCACAGTCCCAGCCCCCCCTTTAAGAGCTGGGAGCTCCCAGCCAGCCCCCTCCCCACCTTTCCCCCCACTCCCCCGCATCAGGCTCCGTCCACTCCAGTTGGCTAATCCCCCACCCCTAGTGGTTGCACCCTCTGCTCGGCTGGGGCGGGGGGGGGCAGGGTGGGCTGCTGGGGGGGGAAGGGGCTAGAAGGGGGGGCAGGGAACCCCGACTCCCCCCTGCACAGAGGAGGCTGCCTCACTCCTCCCCCCTCTGCCCCAAGGATCCCCCAGCACCTGGAGCAGAGGGGCCAGGCTGGGATCCAGTCTGGGGTCCTGAGGGTAACTGGGCGCCCCCTGGAGGTGGGACAGGGTATTGGGGGAGGGGAAGACTAATGAGAGGCTTTTGGGGGGCGGATCCTGCATCCTGGGCACGATTCTCAGTTACGGTGTCGCCCCTTTGTGCTTCTCAGGTGGGAGCTCTGCTGCCTGGTCCCAGGACCCCCGGGCTGGCCTAGGGCCCTGGCTTGGGGGGATTAGCTGGAGCACACTGGGCTGTGCCTGACCTCTCCCCCTCAGGCCTGTGCTGGGGCAGAGCATGAGTTAGAGCAGCCCCGAGGCTGCCCTGACTGGCTTCTAGACCTCGTCCTGCTCCCAAAGGGTGGGAGGGGGGCAGCCCCTGCAGATGGGGTGCAGGTGAGGCCTGGGCCTGAGGTGGGGGGTGCTGATGGAGCCTCTGATGGGATTCCCCCCCAGATCCTGATCGGGGAACTGGCTGCGTTTTTCTGCCGGCTGCGACGACGTGAGGAGAAAACCATCATCTCTGGGGAGTGCTGCTTCTTCATCCCGCTGCTGAGACGCATCGTCCGCTTCCTGGGTGAGTGGGAGGGGGCCCGGGCTCCCCCCTGTTCTCCTGGTGCCCCTCACTCCCGACCCGCAGCCCTCTGCTCGCCTGCCCCTGGCTTCCCCAGTTCCCCTGGTGCCCCTCACTCCTGACCTGCAGCCCCCTGCTAGCCCAGCCCTGGGCTCCACTTGTTCTCCCGGTGCCCCTCACTCCCGACCCGCAGCCCCCTGCTCACCTGCCCTGGGCTCCCCCTGTTCTCCCGGTGCCCCTCACTCCCAACCCTTAGCCCCCTGCTCACCTGCCCTAGGCTCCCCCTGTTCTCCTGGTGCCCCTCACTCCCGACCCGCAGCCCCCTGCTCGCCTGCCCTGGGCTCCCCCTGTTCTCCCGGTGCCCCTCACTCCCAACCCTCAGCCCCCTGCTCACCTGCCCTAGGCTCCCCCTGTTCTCCTGGTGCCCCTCACTCCCAACCCGCAGCCCCCTGCTCACCTGCCCTGGGCTCCCCCCTGTTCTGCTTATGCCTCCCACTCCCGATCAGCAACCCCCTGTTAGCCCGGCTCTGGGTTTCCCCCTCCCCAAGCTCTGCCAGTGCCCCTCACTCCCGACCCGCAGCCCCTGCTAGCCCAGCCCTGCTGGTGCCCCTCACTCCCAACCCGCAGCCCCCTTGTCTCTGCACTAATCACCCCCCCACACCCCCCCCGCAGGCGTCTATTCCTTCGGCCTGTTCACCACCACCATCTTCGCAAACGCCGGGCA
Source organism: Aldabrachelys gigantea (assembly GCA_026122505.1). NCBI lineage: Eukaryota > Metazoa > Chordata > Testudines > Testudinidae > Aldabrachelys > Aldabrachelys gigantea. The sequence continues at coordinate 5,892,261 of CM047504.1, forward strand.
GGTCGTCACGGGCAACCAGACCCCCCACTTCCTCTCCGTGTGCCGCCCCAACTACACGGCGCTGGGGTGCCAGCTGCCCGGCCCCCAGTACATCACGGACCGGGGGGCCTGCGCTGGGAACCCCGCTCTGGTCACAGCAGCCCGCAAAGCCTTCCCCTCCAAGGACGCCGCGCTCAGCGCCTACGCCGTGGTGTACACCGCCGTACGTGCCGGGGGGAGAGGACGCCGTGGGGCTGGTGGGAGCAGTGGGGTTGGGGTAGGCAGCGGGGCAGGACGGCTGGGGGGGGCAGAGGGAGGGGAGGCCGCGGGGCCAGTGGAGGCAGTCGGGTGGGGGTAGGGAGGTGGGGCAGGATGGCAGTGGGGCTGGGGGGGCAGAGGGAGGGGAGGCTGTGGGGCCAGTGGGGCCAGCGGGGTGGGGGTAGGCAGGGGGGCAGGATGGCAGGGGGCTGGGGGGAGCAGGGAGAGGGGAGGCAGTGTGGAGGGGGGGCTATGGGGCAGGGCAGCCCCAGGGAGGGGGAGGTAGACAGGGAGTCTGTAGGCAGGGGGGGCGGAGAGCAGGGCTTGGGGGGCTTCGGATGACTCCTGCTGCCCCCCCCCCCCGCCGTCTCTCTCCCCAGATGTACGTGACGCTGGTGCTGGAGGTGCGGGGGTCCCGGCTGGCCAAGCCCACCCTCTGCCTGGCGCTGGCCGGCCCGGCGGCCCTGCTGGGGGTGCTGCGAGTGGCCGAGCACCGGAACCACTGGGCCGACGTGCTGGCCGGGTTCCTGACTGGGGCCGCCATCGCCGCCTTCCTGGTGAGCCCCCCAACCCCGCAGCTCTCCAGAGCCCCCCCCCCCCGAGCTCCCCACAGCCCCCCCCCCCGCACACTGAGCGCCCCTGGCCCTGCGGCTCTCCAGAACCCCCCTGAGCTCCCCACAGCCCCCCCCCCCTGCACACTGAGCGCCCCTGGCCCTGCGGCTCTCCAGAGCCCCCCTGAGCTCCCCACAGCCCCCCCCCCGCATACTGAGCGCCCCTGGCCCTGCGGCTCTCCAGAGCCCCCCTGAGCTCCCCACAGCCCCCTGCCGCGCCCTGAGCATCCCTGGCCCTGCGACTCCCCAAACCCCCCCAAGCTACCCACAGCCCCCCCACCATGCCACAAGGGCCCCTGACCCCGCAGCTCTCCAGAGCCCCCCCCGAGCTCCCCACAGCCCCCCTGCCACGCCCTGAGCAACCCTGGCCCCGCGGCTGTCCAGAGCCCCCCTGAGCTACCCACAGCCCCCCCGCCGTGCCCTGAGTGCCCCCGGCCCTGGGGCTCCCCACATCCCCCCCAAGCTCCTCACAGCCCCCTCCGCCATGCCCTGAGCGCCCTGACCTCGCAGCTCCTCACAGCCCCCTGAATTTCCCACAGCCCCCCGACCGCCCACGGCTCTCCACAGCCCCCACAAGCTTTCCACAGCCCCCACCTGCTCCCCGAGCTCCCCAAGGCCCCCCACCTCCCCTGAGCGCCCCTGGCCACATGGCCCCCACCCCCACGGCTCTGCACAGACCTCCAAGACCCCCACTTGCCCCCCCCAAGCTCCCCATGGCCCCCCACCTCCCCTCAGCACCCCCAGGCCCCACAGCTCTCCACAGCCCCCCGAGCTCCCCACAGTCCCCCACCTCCCCTAAGAGTCCCCACCCCCCATGACACCCATCCCTACGGCTCTCCACAGCCCCCCTGCTGTACCCCCAACTCCCCTGAGCGTCCCCTGCCATATGGCCCCAGCCCCCACAGCCCCCCCAGCCCTTCCAAGCTCCCCACAGCCCCCCACCTCCCCTGAGCACCCCCTGCCACACGTCACCCACCCCTCATGGCTTTCCACAGCCCTCCTGCCACACCCCCACCTCTCCTGAGCGTCCCCAATCCCCACGGCTCTCCGCAGCCCTCCCAACCGCTCAACTGGCCCCCCCAAATCCCCTGCAGACCCCCACCTCCCCTGAGTGCCCCAAGCCCCTACCCCCCACAGCTCACCACAGCCCCCCACCTGGCCCTTGAGCCCCGTCGCAGTCCCCCACCTCCTGCCACACAGCACCCACCTGCCCCCCATCCCTAGCCCCCAGGACACCCCATCTCACCCCCAAATCCCCACAATTCCCAGCGCACAACCCCCCACCTGGGAGGCCTCTCAGCCATACCCCAACTCCCCCCATCACGCTTATGTCAGCTGGGGGGCACCACGCCGAGGGAGGGGCGCCTCAGGGGGTCGGACCGTCCCTCACTTCGGCTCCCGTCCCCAGGTCACCTGCGTGGTCAATAACTTCCAGAGCAAGGCGCCCGCGGCCCAGAAGCCGGCGCCGGCCGAGAGCCTGGCCAGCGTCCCCGGCGTGGGGCTGCCCTGCGTCGAGAGCCCCCTGGAGAAGTTCAGCGTAGCCCAGGTGAGGGGCAGGGATGCGCCCAGCTCTGGGGAGCCGCCAGGCAGCCCATTCCCCTCCCACCGCAGGCAGTGGCTGCATCCTCTGCGGCCGGGGTCTCTCTGCTCAGCCCCCTCCCCCCGCAAACCCCAGGAAAATTCAGGGTGGAGCAGGGGTGCTGGGGGCTGTGGGTGGGGTTGAAGGGCTGCCAGGTGTGGGGGTCATGTGGCCCTACTGTGATCCCCTCCCCCACCTGGGACTCTGAGCTGGTGGCGAGCCGGGGGGGCAGGTTCTACGGACAGATGTGGGGGGGTTGCAGGGAACATGGGCAGGTTCTCGGAACAGATGTTGGGGTGTTGGGGGGGTCCAGGGGCCATTCCCCTCGGGGTGAGATCAGGATGGGGAGGGGCAGTGGGGCCAGGACAGTGTGGCCTTAACCCCCAGCATGTGGGGCTGGGAACTTCATAACCCCCCCCATCCCCTTCCCCTTGACACCCCCACCCATAGCCCCTCCCCTGTGACAGCTCAGCACCCCCACCTGCCCCCCAGGTCATGCTGGAAGCAGGGGGGGGTGTCATCGGGGGGGAATGTTTCACCAGGCGTCTGGCCCCCGGCACCCAGGCAGCTGGCTCTAGGGTGGGGGTGGCTCTCACATGACCCCAGTCTGGGGGGGGCAAACTGGGGGGGGGTCTGCCTGGGACGTGCAGGGGGAGTGTGGCCCAGTGGGGGCTGTGTGTGGGGGGGAAGCATAGACCCTGATCCTGCATCCTGGGTTCCTTCTCTCCCGACACCTCCCCCCCCGCCATTCTCCATCTCAGGCTGCCCCCCAGAGATGAGCCCCAAACCCCTTTCTCACCCTATAGCAGCCTCAGTCCCCCTGTGAGGGCTCCCCCTGTGAGACCCCCAATGACCCCAGTTTGAACCCCAATGACGCCTTGGGTGTGAATCCCCATTCCCCAGTGTGGACGCCAGTGGCCCCCTGATCCCCCCGGTGTGAACCCCAAAGACCCCCCCCCATGGTAAGCGAGGAGCAAAGACCTAACATTGTTTCCATCTCTCTGTTGTTTCTCTCCCCCCCACATTTTCTCCCTCCCCCCCACCTGGCACTGCTCTCCCTGGGGGGGCCCCAGCGGGTCAGGGACCCCCCAGAAGAGCAGGATTTCTCCACGCTGCTCACCCGAGGCCTGGAGAGGCAGCTAGCTCGCTCCCTCCGCGCGGGGGGCCACGCTGGGGCGGCTCGGCCCTACGAGTAAGTGCCACCCCCCCACGCCCTGCTGGAGACCTGCCGAGGGAGCGCTCCCTCCCCCCACCCTCAGGCAGGTGCAACCCAGTGCCAGGGAGGGGGGATGTGGGGCAGGAGAGGGGGCGAATGGGGAGGGGTCATTATGGGCATGTGTTTTGGGAGGGGAAATGAATTTGGGGATAATATGCAGATTTTGGAGGGAGTGAAACAGGAGTTTAGGGGGGAAGGAGAGAAAATGGGGGGGATTGGGAGGTGGAACAACCTACCAGCCCTGCCGGAGCCAGACTGAGGGGATAACAACCTACCAGAGCTACCCGAGCCAGACTGCAGAGGGGATAACAACCTACCAGCGCTGCCCGAGCCAGACTGAAGAGGGGATAACAACCTACTAGCGCTGCCCGAGCCAGACTGCAGAGAGGATAACAACCTACCAGCACTGCCTGAGCCAGACTGAGAGTATAACGACCCACTAGTGCTGCCTGAGCCAGATTGGGGATAACAAGCTACTAGCGGTGCAGAGGGATAACAGCCTACCAGTGCTGTCAGAGCCAGGTTGCACAGGGGATAACAACCTACAAGCGCTGCACAAGCCAGATTGCAGAAGGGATAACAACCTACCAGTGCTGCCTGAACCAGACTGCAGAAGGGATAACAACCTACCAGCGCTGCCTGAGCCAGACTGAGGGGATAACAACCTACCAGTGCTGACCACTTGCAGCATTGCTTCCTCAGCTGTATCACTGTGGGGCTCGGCTCTGCTCTGGTACCAAAGGTTATGGGATCAAGGTGTGTGTGCGGGGGGCTGTAACTTTTTCAGGCGCTTTTGGGCCATGTTTAAAGCTCTGCCCCCGTTTCTTTCCCCTCCAGGATCCCAGAGCTCGGCTCCCAGCGATCACCTGACCCCCAGCTGTGTCTCTTCCCCACCACCCCTGATGTGCTCATCCCCTCCCGCTCCGTCACCAGCGAGGTCTGACGGAGGCACAGCCCCAGGGGAGAGGAGGGGGGGGTTGCCCCCCACACTCAGGACACCCCTCTGCCTATTGCCCCTCCCCCAACCAGCACCATCCCTTTAACCAATTCCTCCCTGGTTTGTTTGGGGTTCGTAATGACACACTCGTAAGTGTGACACCGGGGGTGGGGGTAAAATCTCACCCTCCTTTTTTATAGGGTCCAGCTTTCTCCCTCCCCTCCCCCTCCCATGGGCCCCATCCTGCTGCCAGGGGCATAAGTGGGAGGTTCAGTCCCTGCCCGTCCTGCAGCCGTTGAAGTGGGGGTGATGGGAACAGAATTAGAGGCTCCCACTGAGAGCCCCAAAGGGCCCCCCAGTGGGGGCTGCCTCCCCTCTATTCCGGCTGGGCAGGTGGGAGGGGGGATGGGGGTTGTATATCAGTCTGATCTGGGGGCGGGGGCAGGAGCTGAGCTGTCCCCTTGAACCAGCACGGGGGCCGGGGGGAGGCTGGGGATAGAAACTGACAAGGGGGCAGTGCTGGGTGGGGGCCAGGGGGAGCAGTGGGGGCCAGAGGGGGGTGATGACGGTCAGAGGGGGGTCGGGGGCTGGTTTCAAAGGCCTCGATGGAGCTAACGCCAAAAGGCAGAAACCAGCGAAATGGGAGCAAAGTGGGGGGGGGGGGGGGGGCGGGGTTGCAGCAAATTCTGGGTACTGTTGAGCCTGGGTTGAGTAGAAGAGTGGGGGAAGGGTATAGGGGGGCAGGGCCAGGTGGGGGTGGGCGAGAGCATTGGGGGGCAGGCAGGGGGGGTGCTTCTGGCTCTGGAGCCCCTTCATCCTGGCTACCCAGGGCCTGCACCACCCCTGCAGCCAGGACCCTTCTCCCTGGGGGCCCCCAAAGCTGTTGGTAACCAGAGAAGTGGCGGAGGGGGCACCCTGAGCCCTTGGAGGGCTGCTCAGCCCCACCCACCCATCAATCACAGATTATCTTTGGCCAACCATAGGGCTCAGATGGGGGAAGGGGAGGGGCTCATCCAAGCTCCACCCACAAAATAAGCCCCACCCACAGGAGTTGCCCAGACCAGATAGGGGTTGGGGGGCCCTGGCGCTCTGTCCTTGCCTGGGGTGGGGGAAGGACTAAGTGCCCCCGCTCCACTCATGGCACCAACCGAGCCATGGCCAGTGGCTGATCATCCCCCAGGGCTGGACGCGTTAGTGACGGGCGCCGAGCCGGGGCCGTTCACACCCCTGCGAGGGGCTGGGCCGGACTCGCCCCCGCCAGGGTTTCCCCACCACCGTCGCACCTAGAGCCGGACTCGTTCCTATTGCCACAAGCCGCGAGTGCGGGGGAGCCCCGGCGGAGGGGTGGAGCCGCTGCATCGACACCCCAACGGCCAGCGAGGATCAAACACACCCTGGACCCGTTTCTTCTCCGTTGGGTCCTCCAGCCAGAGCTGGGGAGTCTGCTGTGGAGAACCGCCCAGCTGGGATATGGGGGGCAGGTGCCTGGGGAGGGTATGGCTGTGGGGGGGTGTCAGGCCAATTCCGACATGTTTCCATGAGGATTTAATAAAAACCACGTTTGTAACAGACTCTGGGGGCCTGAAGAGTCGTTATTCTGCAGCCCCCCCAAGTCCCAGCCCGCCCGGAGAGAATGCCTGAGACTGCAAGTGGGGAGGGGGGCAGAGGGCAGAGCAAACAGCGCAACTGGTGCCCCTCAATCTGGACCCACAGCCCCCTGCTAGCCCAGCCCTGGGCTCCCCACCAGCCCTGCTGGTGCCCCTCACTCCCGACCTGCAGCCCCTGCTAGCCCAGCCCTGGGCTCCCCACCAGCCCTGCTGGTGCCCCTCACTCCCGACCCGCAGCCCCTGCTAGCCCAGCCCTGGGCTCCCCACCAGCCCTGCTGGCGCCCCTCACTCCTGACCCGCAGCCCCTGCTAGCCCAGCCCTGGGCTCCCCACCAGCCCTGATGGTGCCCCTCACTCCCGACCCGCAGCCCCTGTTAGCCCATCCCTGGGCTCCCCCATGACCCTCCCTCCCCAGGCTGCCTGGCCAAGCTCCAGTGTCACCCCCACCTGATGTGACAGATCAGTCATGTCAGCCACATGAAACAGGACGTGTTGCATCCCCCTCCCCCTGCACCCCCAGAGTGGGACACTCTCCCCCAATGACTGTCTCAGGCCCAGTTCATTGTCAAGGTGACCCCCCCCCATGCCCTAGCGTGTAAAGGCCCAGTGTCCCATTCCCCACCCCCGGACCAGCCAGCCCCCTACCCAGGGGCAGGATCGGGGCCAGCGTCCCCTAGAGGGGAAAGGCCCCGCGGCCTTGGTTTCCCAGTGACCTGTGCCCAGGACAGTCCCTGCCCCCACCCCGATGGCCTGGGGGCAAATCCCTCTTTCTCTGATGCAGCAGTTTATTCTCCATTGCCATGGAAACACAATCGGGGGAGGGGGCATATCCCAGGAGCATCTGGAGGCCTTACAGTAGCACGAAAACAGCCCCCACCAACCCTGGGGTGGGGGTTGGGGGATGCCAGGAGCTGGGATGTGCACCAGGGGATGCAGGGGTAGGTGAGTGGAGCCAGTTATTCCCTCCCTCCCTCCTCGCTTGGGGGGCAGGGACCTTGCAGCTACCTTTGAAGGGTCCAGCTGGGAGGCCGGGATAGATGGGCCTGCAGAAGGGGCCCCAGCACCCCCTGGTGGCTGAGCGCTGCCTGCCTCAGTTTCCCTCCCATAACGAGGGCCCTAAAATGGCCCGGCAAAGGCAAAGCCAAGCCCTCCCGTGGCCAGGCTTTAAAGGCTCTTCCCGCAGAGCCCAGAGAAAACTTGACCCGTCCCAACGTTGCTACGTGACAGCGGCTGCCCCCTTTGCCTCCCTCTGCCCGCCGCAACAGAGCTTGTCTAAGCCTTTGATCAGCCCAGGGCCTCCTCCCTTAATTAATGGACATTCTGGCTAACGAGGCCAGGGAAGCCGTGCTCCTGCCCTGCCATGAGCCGGGCACTGGTGGGCTGCGCAGCCGCCCCCAGGTAGGGCCAAGCGTGTGCATGGAGCTGCACGGCCTAGTGCAGGCAGGGAGGAGACGGGAGCTGCAGCGGGGGTGGGGGGTACGGCTGAGTGTGTGTGAGGGGGTGCACAGGGGCTATGGGGGGATGCAGTGGCCTTGGCTATTCACTAAATGCTCCGCCCAGCCCCATGGGGCCTCGATCCAGCCCTGGGATGGGGGTCCCTGCTGGGCATCCCCTCACCTCACATCCCGGACCGGGACGAACCTCGGAGCCGTTTCAAAGTTTCCCTCCAGCTCATCGGCCTGTGGGGCTCGCGTGATGGTTTCGGTGGAAAAATCCCACACCTGGCATCAAACCGCTCAGGGTTGGTTTGCGTTTGCCATGCGACATCTCCTGACTCCAAAGTGGTGGCTTGGCACGGAGTCAAAGGTCATGCCCACTCGTGGCCCCGTGCGGTCCGTGGGGGGGGTGCCCCTTTCAGTGAGACAGCCCTTGGCCCCGTGTGGTCCGTGGGGGGTGCCCCTTTCAGTGCAATAGCCCTTCTCGGGGGTTCACTCTCTCCCCGGGGTCAGGCCCCTCCACCTCCTGGAGCCACACCTCTCTGAGCCTTGACAGGTCTGTCTCTCGCCGTGGGCCACCTCAGAGAGTCCACGCGCTCTGGACCCCCGGGGCCTCCACCCCCAAAGGCTGGGCTACCGAGTCACCAGGTTGCCAGGTCACCATTTGCTGGGTCTCCATCCTCCAGGCCATCAGTCGGGGTCCCAAGTTCCCTCTCTGGTCCCCTGTAACAACAAACTCCCTCTCCCCTCCCTTTGTTAAACCAGTAACACCTGGGGACACTGAGTCCTGCTCCCTCTGCATGCAACCCACTGGAAAATCAGGGAAAAAAACCAGAAAATCCCCCCCTTCTTCATAGGGCTGGGCTCCCAAAGAATGGAAATGGGGGGCCGGGTACCCCTGCCAGCCAGAGAGGGCCCCCTGAACATTGGCACTGAGGGAATGTAATTGCACCTAGCGTAAGACGGTTGTAAAGACTGGAGTTAGGGGATTATGGACTAGTGGTTAGAGCTGGGAGGGGCTGGGAGCCAGGACATGACAGTGCTATTCCCAGCTCTCGGAGGGGAGTGGGGACTAGTGGTTAGAGGTGGGGGGATGGTATGACAAAGTGGAAATTGTTCTTAATATTTTCTATGACTACGGTGTGTGCCTCAGTTTCCCCTTTGTGGTGTTTGGTTAACTAGGTGATGGCCCAAGGAAGGGTTATTCTTTGCAACAATCCAGGTGTGATCAATGCCTGGCTGCCAGGGGCCCCATGCCCGTGATGAACCCAGAAGCCAATGGACCAGACATCTGGTGCCTCACATCTAACACCCCAGGCTGGCCGCCCCTGCTCTGCAGGAAGCCAGTGGGAGAACAAAGCGCTTAGGCAGGTAACCAGGTGACCTGGTTTGCCTGGAAATGAGAACAAAGTTGCTGTAACTTTTCTGGTCTCTAGGCTGGTTCTGGACTCCAATAAACCCTTCCGTTTACACCACCAGCTGGAGTCACTCCAGTCTCAGGAAGTCGGGGGGCCTAGCTCCTGTCATAAACAGATAGCTAAGGGTTAATGTTTCTTTTACCTGCAAAGGGTTAACAAAGGGAACCAAACACCTGACCAGATGACCAATCAGGAAACTGCATTTTTCAAAGTCAGGGAGGGAATGTTTGGGTCTGTGTCTTTTGTCTCTCTCTCAGCTATGAGAAGGTTCTTTCTATCTTCTAATCTTCTGTTTCCAACTTGTAAGTACAGGTAGAAAAACAATATAGGCTTTTATGTTGTTTTGGGTGTATTTACATGTGTGTAGCTTGCTGGAATGTTTCAGATTGGATATCTTTTTGAATCAGACTGTTTATTCATTTTTTTCTTTTAAGCAATTGATCCTGTATTATTGTCATCTTGATACAGAGAAATTTTGATGTCTTTTTTCTTTCTTTTTTTTATATAAAGTTTTCTTTTTAAGACTTGTTTGAGTTTTTATCTCTGGGTAGGCTAAGGAACAAGGTGAGAGAATTCTCTTTCTGTTAGATCTATGGAGGATAAGCTCTGCAGCACCAGGGAATTGGTGCGGGGGGGAGAGAGATAGAATCATTTCTGTTTCCTTGTATTTGGGGTTTGTCTCTTTGTGGAATAGGGGAGACATGCTTCTTGGTATTGTGATGTAAAGAGATTGCATCAGTACTCTCAGGTTAGCCCAGAGAGGAAAGTCTGGGTGGGAGAGAGAGGGGGAAGGGGAGTGGAGTATTTCCCTTGCCGGTAAGACTCAGAGCTTCTGGGTCTTGGGGTCCCTCCGGGGAAAGTTTGGGGGACCAGAGCGAGGCAGGCGCTGTAATTCCTGTCTGGTGGCAGCGAGATAAGATCCAAGCTGGTAATTAAGCTTGGGGGAGTTTCATACAAGCACCCAGATTTTGGACGCTAAGGTCCAGATTTGGGAGTTAGCCTTATGATAGCTCCCTTTGGGGGTGAAACCTTCTCCAGGGTCCAACCCCGGTGGGGTGCTCACGGCTCGGCCCAGGAGTGCTCAGGGTGCCGCGATTCGGTGCCAGGAAGTGGTGCAGCTCAGGGTCTGACCCCAGCAAGAGCGTGTGACCTTCAAGGGGGCAACCACTCAAAAGGGGTCCACCCAGGACCTGTTCCAGAGCCGTGTGGGAGCACTGAGCCTGTGGCTCCATGCCAGCCAGGAGTCAGGATTTCCAGCTCTCAGAGGGGAGTGGTGTCTAGTGGTTAGAGCAGGGTATCTAGGCGCCGGGACTCCTGGGTTTTATCCTGAGCTCTGGCTCTGACTATCTGTGTGATCACTGGCACATCACCCCGGTCTAGGGCGGGCAATGTTGCATCCTGATAAAGGCTTGGGGCACGAGTGGGGCGCAGGTGGGGGCAGTTCCCGTCCTGGGTACTTCATTCAGCCCACTCGCCCCCTGCCTGCCCCATTCCTGGTTCTCCCGGCTTCTTGGATCTGGAATGGGAGTGCTGGGCCCCATATCTCACTGAAATCCAGGGTGCCCTTGGGGGATCCCAGCCGTGATGCTAAGGGCCCTGATCCAGCTCTCAGGGGTGCCAGTGGCCCAGGGGCAGGTGCACCAGGACATGGTCACGGCTGTCGGCCACAGCAGGCAGGACCCCCACTTCCCAGCCAGCATGGGAGCCCCTGACCTGGGCGTGCTGGCAGAGAGATGGGTGGCAGCAGGGACCTCCCCCCGTATACGTCTCAGCATCTGGGGTGTCTCAGCCCCCTGCACCCTCCCCTCCTACCCCACGCAGAGCAGAGGGGAGTTAACACCTCATTGGGAAGCATCCAGGCAGCTCCCCCCCGCCCGGCTGGGAGCCACAGACTCAGGCTCTCTGCAGACTCAGGCAAAGTCACTGTGTTGATTACACCCAGGCAGCTCCCCGCCCCTCATCAATAGGCTCAGGCTCGCTGCAGACTCCCTTGTGGGCCAGCCCACCTGGGAACACCTTTGTTACTATAGAAACGGCACTCTTTGCTCTACCTGTCCGTCAGCGTGCGCTTTGCCCATCTGGGTTTAGCATCAGCTCTGCCTTGGGCTTCAGCTGAATGGCACAGAACAGCCGAAGGGGGCCGCACATCTGCTTAGCTGGGTGCTGCTATGGGCAGATGCCCTGTGGATTATTTTAACTGCTCACTTTTAGGTAAATTATGGTACAGCTGAGCTCAGGGCCCCGGTTATGCTAGGCGCTGCCCAGACCCCATCCAGGATCAAGGCCCCCATCATGTCAGGCCCCCAGCAATGGATGGTCCCAAAAGCTCATAGTCTATATGGCCAAAGGGTGAGAGGGGAAACTGAGGCAGAGAGTGGGACACCCAGCAGGCCAGCGGTGGAGTCAGGAATAGAACCCAGCTCTCCTGAATCCCAGGCTTGTCCTTTTCCCACGGGGGAACACCCCATCCCCCCATCTCCTGCATTGCCCCTTTAAGTGCTCCACCAGAGTCTTGAAGCCCCCAGCACTGGGCACGATGGGCCCGTGGCTCTGTAGCTGCCGCACACAGCGAGGCCAGGTGCTGAGGGCCAGGAGTCCTGGCTCTGACCCTCCCTACAGCCACATTCCCTCCTCCATGCCTCAGTTTACCTCTCTGCAGGATCCAGGAAAGGTAACTGGGGCATGGCTTAATGGCTATTCATGAGGTGCTCTGAGCTCATTGGGCAGACGGCAGAGAGGCGGGGCATGGCATTGTCACTGGCTGGGTGTATTTATGCCACGCTCATCCCTAGGGAGTGGGGGGTCTGAGCCCCTGAGCCAGAACCACTGGGGCCCAGCTCTGCCTCCCTGGCCGGTCTGTGCCCAGGGAGCCCCAGCTCCTGGAGGCAGGTGGATCACAGCTCTTGCTGGAAACAAGAGACATGCTTTGGACACAGCAATGCTGCCTGAGTCTGCAGAGAGCCTGAGCCCCTTGCTGTGGGAGGGGGCGTTGCTCCCGCCCATCAACTATGTTCCCCATTAGCTGGGGCTGGTGACTGGGGCAGGCCAGGATCCAATCCCACAGTTGGGGGGAGGGGGTGCTCTCCCAATGAGGCTGGCACCAGTGTTTCATGCTGGGGAGCTGGGGGATTGGGGAGGCTGAAGTCGGGGGAGCAGCTGGATGAGGGGCCTAATGGGGCACAGGGTGAAGCCGACAAGAAAAGCAAGGATCAGGGCTGCAAGGGAGCCTGGGTAGTGTGTGTGTGTGTGTGTGTGTGTGTGTGTGTGTGTGTGTCACACAGGCCTGTCTGTCACTCTGCCTTGTATACTTCAGCTGTCCCCTCCCGCGTGCCCCCCAGTCCCAGGTCTGGAGGTGTGGGTATGGGGGGAGCTTTGCGTGATGGAGGGGCCAGGGCAGGGCTGGCAGCTGAGCTATCTCAGCTCCCTGGAGGGCTCCGGGGGCCTGAGCGATTTGCCCCAGACCCTGACCTTGGGGCACTGAGACTGGGGGGAGGTGCTGAGGCTGTCAGACCCTGACAGGGTGCATGCGCCGGTTTGCCCTCAGCTGGGCCTCTGGCAGAGATAGCACCAGGCACCAGGGATGTGCCATGGGGGGGCACTGAGCCAGTGTTGGGCACCAGGGACGTGCCATGGGGGGGGGCACTGAGCCAGCACCAGGCACCAGGGACGTGCCATGGGGGGGGCACTGAGCCAGCGCCGGGCACTGGGGCCATGCCTTGGGGGGGGCACTGAGCCAGCGCCAGGCACCAGGACTGTGCCTTGGGGGGGCACTGAGCCAGCACTAGGCACCAGGGACATGCCATGGGGGGGGCACTGAGCCAGCGCCGGGCACTGGGGCCATGCGGGGGGGGGGCACTGAGCCAGTGCTGGGCACCAGGGACGTGCCATGGGGGGGGGCACTGAGCCAGTGCTGGGCACCAGGGACGTGCCACGGGGGGGCACTGAGCCAGCGCCAGGCACTGGGGCCATGCGGGGGGGGGGCACTGAGCCAGTGCTGGGCACTGGGGCCATGCTGGGGGGGTGCACTGAGCCAGCGCCAGGCACTGGGGCCGTGCCATGGGGGGGCACTGAGCGAGTGCCAGGCACCGGGGTCATGCCATGGGGCGGGGGGGACTGAGCCAGCACCAGGCACTGGGGCTGTGCCATATGAGGTGAACTGAGCCAGTGCTTGGCCCCAGGGCCGTGCCATGGGGGGACTGAAGCAGCCCTGGTTACCAAGGCTATGTGGGGTGGGGGGGCTGAGTCAACACTCGACACAGGGCTGGGTGGGCGGGTGAGCCAGTGCCAGGCACCAGGGCCGCGCAGGGGGGCCTGAGCCAGTGGTGGGCACAGGGTTTGGGGGGAGTCAGTCAGTGTTGGGCACAGGACTGTGGGGGAGCCAGTGGTGGGCACAGGGCTGTGGGGGGGGGGAGCCAGTGGTGGGCACAGGGCTGGGGGGGGAACAATTGTTGGGCACAGGCTGGGTGGGGGGCAGTGGTGGGCACAGGGCTGGGGGGGTGTCAGTGGTGGGCACAGGCTGGGTGGGGGGAGCTATTGGTGGGCACAGGGCTGGGGGGGTGTCAGTGGTGGGCAGTCTCCCTGCTCGGCCCAGGGCTGCCCGCAGTGGGGGCTGGAAATGCAGCTGGTTCCCCGAGCCCCCCCCCCCCACGTGTCCGCAGAGCCCCAGGACCCGCCCTGCAGCCGGAGGCCCCAGTGAGGCGCGAATCGGCTCCTGGGCGTGGGGGTGTCTGTCTGTCTGTCCGGCACCGGCGTGTCGCTCCCCCACCCCACCCCCCTTTGTACCCATTCCCCCAACTGCTCCCAGCCCCTCCCAACCGCCCCTCCCATCCGCCTGGTCCAGCCGCGCGGGGGTCCCGCACTCACTGGAGGGGGTCAGTTTCCCAAGTGGGGTGGCCCCCCCCAGCTCCTCACCTTCCCTGCTCACCCCCCCCCCCAGCTCCTCACCTTCCCTGCTCCCCCTCCCGGCCCCTCTCTCCAGACCCCTCCCCCCGCTTCATCCCCCCCATACCGGGGCGTCGCCTCCTTTACAACCGCGATCCCCCGCCCCGCTCAGTCCCACCCCACTCGCGTGACTGTCACCCGCGGGCAGGCCCCACCCCATGCCGGGCAGGCAGCAGGCAACCCGCCCCCCCGGCGGGCAGTGCTTCTCCCAGCCCGGGGCACAGGGCGTGGCAGCCACCGGGCTGCGGCGGGTCCTGCGCTCGCCACACGGCTCCTTCCCCGCAGCTGGGGGTTCACCCCCCTCGTGTGACCCCTGGGGGGGGCAGAGGGGGCGGCTGGCTGCAGTGACGGCGAGGGGGGGGGCAAATCCAGCCCCTGACTCGCCTCTTTTCTTTTCCCAGGCGTGTTTACAGCGGGGAGGGGGCTGCTTTTCCCGGAGCCATGGAGGTTTCTGGACTGGGGCGGGGGGGCGATCCGGGGATGGGGGCTGAGAGGGAAGGGGGGGCGTGATTTTAAAGACACATCCGGCTGGAATTCCACAAGAAATCCAGGGATTTCCTCCGCCGAGAGAAAAGATCGAGAAGGAGCCTGGGCTGAGGACGGACAGACAGACCCGCGGCAAGCCGCTGACCCCCCCGCCCGCCGCCGCCCCCGCAGGAGCCGCCGGACAAAAGCGGGGTGAGTCCCGGACCCTCGGGACGCGTCTCTGCCCCCTGGGAGCCTCTGCAGCCTTTTGCTGTTTCTTTGCATGCCCAGGACGGGATCCGCTTGCTGGGGTGTGTGAGAGTGAGCGTGTTAGTGTCAATGAGTGGGTGTGCTAGTGAGTGTGTGTCTCAGTGAGCGTGTTAGTGTCAATGAGTGTGTCTGTGTGTTAGAGTGAATGTGTGTATGTCAGTGTGTGGGTGTGTTAGTGTCAATGTGTGGGTGTGTCAGTGTGTGTTAGTGTCAATGAGTGTGTGTGCTAGTGAATGTGAGTGTGTCAGTGAGTGTGTCAATATCAACGAATGTGTCTCTGTGTTAGTGTTAATGTGTGGATGTGTCAGTGTGTGTATGTCAGTGTGTGGGTGTGTTAGTGTCAATGTGTGGGTGTGTCAGTGTGTGTTAGTGTCAATGAGTGTGTGCGCTAGTGAGTGTGTCAATGAGTGTGTCAATATCAACGAGTGTCTCTGTGTGTTAGTGTTAATACGTGGATATGTCAGTGTGTGTGTTAGTGTCAATGAGCGTGTATATGAGTGTGAGTGTGAGACTGTGTGTGTCTCAGTGAGCATGTTAGTGTCAATGAGTGTGTGTGCTAGTGTCAATATGTGGGTGTGTCAGTGTGGGTGTGTTAGTGTCAATGACTGTGTGTGCTAGTGAGTGTGTGTGTGAGTGTGAGACTGTATGTGTCTCAGTGAGCGTTAGTGTCAATGAATGTCTCTGTGTGCTAGTGTCAATGTGTGGGTGTGTCAGTGAGTGTGAGTGGGTGTGTCAGTGAGTGTGTTAGTGTCAATGAGTGTCTCTGTGTTAGTATAAATGTGTGTGTGTTAGTGAGAGAGAGTGTGTGTCAGTGAGCATGTTAGTGTCCGTTTGTGTGTAAATGTGAGTGCTAGTGAGTGTGAATGCTAGTGAGTGTGTTAGTGTCAATAAGTGTGTGTATGTGTCAGTGTGTGTGTGTGTGTGGTAGTGAGTGAGTATGTTAGTGTGTGTGTGAGATCAGCCAAGGTGGGGCAACATGCTAAGAAAACCCCACTGGGTATTTTCCATCACCCCCCACCCCCGCCCTTCCATTCTGCCCCATCCTTTCCCAGGGCCAGAGCCCCAGCCTCCGCCAGCCCCTCCTCTGCTCTCACTTCCCCACCCCCCTGGGGCAGCTCCTCTCCCACCCCAGCGTCTCCAGCCCACCCTGCTACTCCCGCGGGTGGGGACCAGCCTGACTCAAGTGTCATTTTCCTAACCCGCCAGCACCAGTTCGGGGGCTCTTCCCCAACCAGGCACGCGGAATGAAGATGAAGCCCCGGGCTTATTTTCTGGTTGGGGAGCCCGCTCTGGTCTTTTTTTTTTTTTTAGGGTGTTTTCTTTTCCAAAGCATCTCCAGGAATGTTCCCCCCTCTCTGGCAAAATCCCCCCCCCCGCCCCTTATGTTTTCAGTCAGTTACCGCCTCCCGCTGCTGCGCCCTTCTCCGCTTTGTGGCTTTTCTCGCGGATTCCTTTTTTTTTCTTTTTTAGTGAGCAAAAATGTGTAACCCCCCCCCCAAAAAACCGCCCCGTTTTTATCCTTTTCGCTGTTTTGTCAGCTGCTCCCCGCCCCAGCCGAGGGCAGAGGGGCCTGGGGTTCAGATTTACACCGACCAGGAGTCCCCACAACCCTGTCCCGAGAGCTGCGTGTGTGGATTGGGAGGGGAACAGATGAGCCAGCGAAGCGCGTTTGAAGGGCCCTGGGCCCCGGGCATCCCGGCAGCTGCCTGGGCAAAGCGGGTGGCTCGCCCCAAAAGTTGCAGGCTTGTTTATCCACCCCCTGAAAGACCCTCCCGCCTGGCCTCGGCTCTCCAAACACCAGGCCAGCGCGGAGAACAGGGGCCCTGCCCAAATCTACCCCCGACCCCCCATTTTCTGTCTCCTCCGCCTCTGATCGGCGATCAGTCGCTGCCAGCATCTGGCTTACGGCTGGGCCTGTGTGGGGGGGAAAATGACTAGCGCGGATCATGGCTTCCAGGCGCTCCTGGGACAATGCAAACCCGGGAGCTGGCCGTGGTGCTGAAAGCGGACGGGGGGCGGGGGGAGGGAAGGAGAGGGATGGAGGGGGGTAGGGGAGAGAGAGCAGAGAAAGGCCTGATTGCTGCATAACAAGATCTGTCGTGTCACTAGAGCCCAGAACCCTTGGACACGGTGGGCTGGCTCGGTCAGGGGCTGGGCAGCGTCCGGTGTGATGGGGCCCTGATCTCAGCTGGGCAGCACCCGGTGTGATGGGGCCCTGATCTCGGCTGGGCAGCGCCCGGTGCGATGGGGCCCTGATCTTGGCTGGGCAGCACCCAGTATGATGGGGCCCTGATCTCGGCTGGGCAGCGCCCGGTGCGACAGGGCCCTGATCTCGGCTGGGCAGCACCCGGTGCGACGGGGCCCTGATCTCGGCTGGGCAGCGCCCAGTGTGATGGGGCCCTGATCTCTGCTGGGCAGCGCCCAGTGCGACGGGGCCCTGATCTCTGCTGGGCAGCGCCTGGTGTGACGGGACCCTGATCTTGGCTGGGCAGCGCCTGGTGCGACTGGGCCCTGATCTCGGCTGGGCAGCGCCCGGTGTGATGGGACCCTGATCTTGGCTGGGCAGCGCCTGGTGCGACAGGGCCCTGATCTCGGCTGGGCAGCGCCCGGTGTGATGGGACCCTGATCTTGGCTGGGCAGCGCCTGGTGCGACAGGGCCCTGATCTCGGCTGGGCAGCGCCCGGTGTGACGGGGCCCTGATCTCAGCTGTGGTCTGTTCAGTGCCTGGTACCTTGTGGGCCCGATCTTGGTCATGGGCTGGGCAGCGCCAAGTGCAATGGGGCCCTGATCTCAGCTGGGCAGTGCCCAGTGTTACGAGGCCCTGATCTCTGCTGGGCAGTGCCTGGTGCGACGGGGCCCTGATCTCAGCTGGGCAGTGCCCGGTGTTACGAGGCCCAGATCACGGCTGGGCAGCGCCCGGTGTGACAGGGCCCTGATCTCGGCTGGGCAGTGCCTGGTGTTACGAGGGCCTGATCTCAGCTGGGCAGCGCCCGGTGCGATGGGATGCTGATCTCGGCTGTGATCTGTTCAGCACCTGGTACCTTGTGGGGACGATCTTGGTTAGGGGCTGGGCATAGCCCAGTGCAATGGGGCCCTGATCTTGGCTGGGCAGCGCTGGGTGCAACGGGGCCCTGATCTCGGCTGGAGTCTGTTCAGCATCTGGTACCTTGTGGGGCTGATCCCGGTCAGGGCCTGGGCAGCGCCCGGTGCGACGGGGCCCTGATCTCGGCTGGGGTCTGTTCAGTGCCTGGTACCTTGTGGGCCTGATCTCAGTCAGGGGCTGGGCAGCACCTGGCACAGTGTGGGGCCGATCTTGGTTGGTGTCTGTGCAGTGCCCAGTGTGACGGGGCCCTGAGCTCGGCTGGGGTCCCTAGCCATGACTCTAAGACATCTAATAACAATTCCAGAGCACAGGTATTTGCAGAGCAGGTGTCCCCATCTTTCCCTGCTAGCAGAAGGGTCCCCTGGGAGCAATAGGGGGTCTTAAGAGTGGAAATCAGGGGCTGGGGGCACCTGGGGAAATAGTCTCACATCACACTTCCAGCTGTGTAACCAGTCATGCGGCAGACGGTGCTGGTGTGATGAACTGCTTTGGGTCCATTAACACCCCACCCCCCGAAAAAATACCACCCCCACAACACCCTGCCCAGAGCTCTGGAGTGTCAGAATGAAACATTTATCCAGGTGCCTGTGTGTGTTCCCTGCTTGGAAGAGGAGAGATTGTCTCTGCCTGACAGGTCAGGAGGGCGGGGTTCTAGAGTTGGCACTAGGAAGGAAGTGGAGTTTAGTGATTAGAGCAGGGGGGGCTGGGAGTCAGGACTCCTGGGTTCTGTTTTTGCTCTGGGAGGGAAGTGGAGGCTAGTGGGTTACAGCAGGGAGAGGGCGGGGACTCAGGACTGAGGGTGAATGTATTTGCTCCCAGTTTTAGATCAGCTGTACAAGTAGGGTCAGGATGTTATGGCCTAGTGGTTAGAGCAGGGGCTGGGAACTAGGACTCCTGGGTTCTAGCCGCAGGCTACTCACAATTAGGGCCAAGGCCAGGCTAGACACTCAGAGCCGTGGTTGCCAAAGTGACTTAAGGAGTTTGAAATGTACAAGAATTAGCCAAGGTGCTGGCCAAGCCCAAATGGACCCAGCCTTAATGAGGCCTTTTTTTAAAATGACTAATAGAATCATCGTTACCGCAAGAAACTGTGAGCAAATCCCAGCTGGGCCCAAACTAAAAGCCTTTTAGCCAGCCCCTCCCTGCCCCCGGAGCATTTCCCTGAGAGCATGTTCCTGTACCCAGCATTGCACTAGGGATGCCAAATTGATTCCCCTGACACCCCTAAGTTAATGGGGTGTTCTGCAAGCTACCCACATGGGGCAGCATATGTTTAGATCAGGGGTCAGCAATGTTTCCGAAGTGCTTGCCGAGTCTTCATTTATTCACTCTGATTTAAGGTTTGACGTTCCAGTAAAAATGTTAACTTTTTTAGAAGCTCTCTTTCTATGCGTCTATAATATAGAACTAAACTATTGTTATGTGTAAAGTAAATAAGGATTTTAAAATGTTTAAGAAGCTTCATTTAAAATTAAATTAAAATGCAGAGCCCCCTGACCGGAGGCCAGGACGCAGGCAGTGTGAGTGCCACTGACAATCAGCTCGAGTCCCACCTTCAGCACACGTGCCATAGGTTGCCTACCCCTGGCTTAGATACTAGCGAGTGGGGCACCTGTGAGTCAGGACTCCTGGGTTCTAGTCCAGTGTCACTCAACTGGAGTCAACGGACCCAAATCCCCAGCTGGTGTCAATGGGCATCGTTCCACTGGAGTCAATGGGCCAGATCCCCCGCTGGTGTCAATGGGCATCTCTCCGTTGGAGTCAATGGGCCCAGATCCCCAGCTGGTGTCAATGAGCGTCTCTCCATTGGAATCAATGGGCCCAGATCCCCAGCTGGTGTCAATGGACATCTCTCCGTTGGAGTCAATGGGCCCAGATCCCCAGCTGGTGTCAATGAGCGTCTCTCCATTGGAATCAATGGGTCCAGATCCCCAGCTGGTGTCAATGGGCATCTCTCCATTGGAGTCAATGGGCCAGATCCCCGGCTGGTGTCAATGGGCATCTCTCCGTTGGAGTCAATGGGCCCAGATCCCCAGCTGGTGTCAAAGAGCGTCTCTCTATTGGAATCAATGGGCTCAGATCCCCAGCTGGTGTCAATGGGCATCATTCCATTGGAATCAATGGGCCAGATCCCCAGCTGGTGTCAATGGGCATCGCTCCATTGGAATCAATGGGTCAGATCCCCAGCTGGTGTCAATGGGCTTCTCTCCATTGGAATCAATGAGCCAAATCCCCAGCTGGTGTCTATGGATGTCGTTCCATTGGAGTCAATGGGCCCAGATTCCCAGCTGGTGTCAATGGGCGTCTCTCCATTGGAGTCAATGGCCCCAGATCCCCAGCTGGTGTCAATGGATGTTGTTCCATTGGAGTCAATGGGCCCAGATCCCCAGCTGATGTCAAAGGGCATCGTTCCTTTGGAGTCAATGGGCCCAGATCCCCAGTCGGTGTCAATGGGCATCGCTCCATTGGAGTCAATGGGCCCAGATCCCCAGTCGGTGTCAATGGGCATCGCTCCATTGGAATCAATGGGCCAGATCCCCGGCTGGTGTCAATGGGTGTCTCTCCGTTGGAATCAATGGGCCCAGATCCCCAGCTGGTGTGACCTGGCAGCCCTGCATGGAAGCCAGCAGAGTGGCACGGACATGCTCCAGCCCAGAGCAGGGCCCAGTGGGACCACATGGGATAAGAGCCCAGAAAGCCCAGCACAGAATCAGGGTAGTGCTGCCAGCCTGGCCTCCTAACCTGTCCCAGCCCTGTCCCCGTGTGACTAACTCTCTTTTGCTCTTTCAGCCCCTGCTTTCTCTCCTGTTTTCTCTGCAGGCTGGAGCTCCCCTCCGGGTCACCTGGGCGGGAGTTGTGCCCAAGAGGAACCCCCAGCCCACAAGCTCCCTTCGACGACGGGTATTCTTGGGTAGATAATACGGATTGCGTTGTTATTGCTTGAGAATACGCGTAGCCGAGGGGAGAGTCGCTCATCTGTGCCTCTCTCCCTCCTTCCTGCACTGGCTGATGCTCACCCTCTGCCCACCCCAGCCAGGGCTCAGCACCACCCCGGAAGGAATACGGAATGGTGCCCACCCACACCAGATGGCACCAGCGAGCCAAGACCTATGCTGGCCCCTGTGTCGTGCTACCTCAGGGATTGCATTGGCCTGTGGAACTCCTCACCACAAGATGAGGAGGATTCCTGCATGGGATCATACTTTTCCATGGGGAGCAAAAGCACTCAGGGTCAGGGTGAAGGGGGTTAGAAGGGTTTTTAACCCCCCCTTGGGCAATGGGCCATGAGCTGACCCCCAGATATTGGGGGATAAGAGGAGATTGCCCCCCTTGAGGGGGCAATTAACCCACCAATGGGTTTCTTGCCTCTTCCTCTGCAGCATCTGGTGCTGGGCCAAGCTGGAGACAGGAGACAGGGCTACATGGGTATTCCTGGGTCTTTTTCTGTCCATCCAAGCTGCATCCCTAGAAAGGCACCTGGGTGTCTGGACCAATCAAGTCCAGGGGAGCAACAGCGAGCTGAGGACATGGCATGAGTGGGGCAAATAGGTGTTGCTTCATTGGAGCCAATCAATGTTTGAGCCTCCAAAGTGCCCAGTGGCTAGTGGGTGACATGACCTCCTCGGAGACCCCCAGGCTCTGACCTGCAGGGGCTGAGTCCAAGCACCCAGGCCCTCACCACTCACGCTCATCAGCCCCACTGCTGGTATATGACAAGACGAGGGGGCTGTTAGCCCTGATATCTCAGCTAGCTCCAGTTAACATCCCTCCACTCTGCACTGCTGGCTGGATGCAGCATTCGCCTTTGCTCCCTGCTCTAACCCACTGCTTGTTAAAACACCCACTGCCATCCACCCCAGAAGCAGCCGCAGCTCAAGCTCTGGGGGAGACAGCACATGTCAGGGTGGGATTCCCCGCCCCCAGCCATGAGCGGCATAAGATTTGCAAGGTGACTGTCCCTCCCACACACCCTGCCTCAGCCCCAGACGTGCCTCCGAAGGGTCAGGCTGCTCGCTACAGCCAGAGGTTCCTGGGCTGTTGTAGGAAATATAACCCTGGTACTGCAGTGTCGCCCGTGCTGGGGATCTGAGGCTAATGCTTTCTCCTCTAGCTACAGCCACCCTCGACGGGAGCAAAACCCACTGCGCTTCCCGCGCCCACGTAGACAGATCCATGCTAGCAGGGCTGGCACTAGTGCCCTAAAATTCGTAGCGGGGACGTTGCAGCTCAGGGTCTCCAAGCCCATCAGGCTCGAGGGCCCAAGCTCCAGCCCAGAAGTCCTGACTCCTCCTAGCCAAATGCCCTGCCCGCTAGGCCATGCTCTATCTCTTTTAAGCGAGATTCAAGTGATGCCAAGGCCTCCTGCTGACCCCAGCGCATAAGGGTGGATTTCAACCCCGGCTGCTGATTTAGGAGACCCTGCAAGGACTGGCCCAGGTGTTCGTGGGTGAGCAGGCGAGGAATCCTGCTGCCACGTGAGCTGCCTCACCGGATCTGAGCCGCGGCCCGCCCAGCCCAGGGTCCCTGGCCCCCCAGAGCTTTCACTCAGTGGGACGTGTGTGGAGATAAGCAGACGCAAGAGGGGGAGGCAGGTTTGTATTATTTTTGGTGGTGCCCAGAACGGGTCCAAGTCCCCCGCCCCCCCGAAACACACACACCTGCCTAAGGCTCTGGGAGGGAGTTTGGGTACAGGAGGGGTGCAGGCTCTGGGAGGGAATTTTGGTGCTCGGGGCAGGCTCTGGGCTGGGGCAGGGGGTTGGGGTGCAGGAAGGGGGTGGGCTCTGGGAGGGAGTTTGCGTGCAGGAAGGGTGAGGGGTTGTGCGCTGGGAGGGAGTTTGGATGCTGGGTGCAGGCTCGGGTGGGGCAGGGGGTTGGGTGCAGGCAGAGGTGTGAGGTGCAGTGCTTACTTTGGGGTGGCTCTTGAAAGTGACCTGCACACCCCTCTGGCAGCGGCTCCTAGGCAGGGGGGCCAGAGGCAGGGCTGGCGCTTGCATTTAGGTGACGTAGGTGGTCGCCTAGGGCACCAGGATTTGGGGGGAGCAGCATTTTGCCATACTCGGCGGCAATTCGGTGGCAGGGAGTACTTCCACGCTCCAGGTCTTCGGCGGCAATTCTGCAGCGGGTCCTTCACTTGCTCTGGGACCCGCCGCTGAAGTGCCCCAAAGACCAGGAGTGCGGAAGGACCCCTGCCTAGGCAGGGCCGGCTTCGACCGGGAGGGCAGCAGGCAGCTTTGGTGGACCTCCTGCAGACGTCCCTGCGGAGGGTCTGCTGGTCCCGTGGGTCCGGTGGAGCATCCATAGGCAGGCCTGCGGAAGGTCCACCAGAGCCGCTGGACCGGCGAGTGGCCGTGCTTGGGGCAGCGAAATGGCTAGAGCTGGCCCTGCACCTAGGGTGCCAAAAACCCTGGCGCTGCTCCTGGCCAGAGGTTTCCATGCGCTGCTGCCCGCAGCTCCCATTGGCCGCAGTTTCAGTGGCAGAGTTGGGTGGGAGAGCATGTGGATACCCACCCCCCCAGGGGCTGCAGAGACGTGCCAGCTGCTTCCAGGAGTGATGCGCTGTGTGGAGTGAGGGTGGGCAGGAAGCCACTTTAGCCTCACTACGCTGCTGGGAGATTTTAAATCGCCTGGGGCGGCATGCAGGGCCGGGAGACGCTCCTGGGGAGGTGCCCAAGGGCAGCAGGTGGGGCTGGGTCTCTCGAACACTGGTGGAGCCGAGCCCCCGTGCTTTTAATATTCCTGGAGCAAGGGCATCATGGGCACCATACAACTCGCCACCCCTGGGCACAAGGGGGCTGGGAGCCAACCAGTGCAACATGGCCCTTTCCTTAGCATCAGGGTGAAAAACTAGTCCCAGAGCCACCCAGGGGAAATGCTGGGTCCATGGAAATCAGTAGGAGCTTCGGCCACACACGTCTGTAGGGCCTGCAACTCTCCCTGGGGCCGGGCATTCTGCAGAGTTGCATCTTTCTTCCTTTCTTCCTTTCTTTCTTTTTGTTGAAAAGCCCAGCCAATCTGCGGCTATCCGCTTTATATCCGTGGCCCAAGTTTGCGGATTGCGGATCAGATGCAGATATAAATTTTGTATCCACGCAGGGCTCTACAAACGGGCACGGAGGGAATTCAGCACTGGAAAATGGAGGAGGTTTTTGTGTGGAAACTTTCAACAAAAACTGGAAGGAAAAAAAGCCCAACCCCACCCTCTAATTGTCTCTCTTGAAATTTTCTGTAGAAATATTTGACTCTTTTGCATGCGTCCCCCAAACCACCATTATGTTTTTGCTTTTGGTCAGTCTTGGTTTGGGGATTTTCCATTTTGGGGTCAGTTTTCAGATTTTTGGTTGTTTGAGGCCCAATAGAACATCTGGGAGGAAATCAAACATTTTCCACACACAAAAAAAAGTCATTTTTCTCGAAAACCCCAACTGGCCATCAAAAAGCCAGTTCAAGGGGGAATTTTCCACTGGCCCTAGTGCAGCATCTTTGAAAACGTCGGCTGATATTGTTCAGCTGCCTAAACAAGAATTGCAAGGCCTCAGTTTAAAAGCCTGAAATCAAACATTTCCAACACCTTTAAGGAGATTTCAAGTAGGCGCAGCGATTGTATTTCTTCTGGATTCAGCACTGGTGCTACCTCTGCTGAAATCCCGTGCTGAGCTAAGGAGCAGGTTGATAAATTGGAGAGGGTTCAGGAAAATGATCCAAGGATTAGAAAACAGACCTTAGAGTGAGAGGCTCCAGGAGCCCAACCTATTTAGCTTAACAAAGAGAGGGTTAAAAGGCAACTCGATCCCAGTCTCAAAGTGCCTACAAGGAACAAATACTTAGCCTGCGAAACGTCGAACACGATCCAAAGGCTGGAAGTTTAAGCTAGCCAAATTCAGACTGGAACTAAGGTGCATGTTTTTAACAGAGAGGGGGATTCACTAATGGAACAACTTCCCAAGGCTTGTGGTGGGTTTTCCGTCACTGGCAATTTTTAAATCAAGCTTGGGTGTGTTTCTAAAAGTGCCCCAGTTCAATCAGGAATTGCTGGAGGGCAGCTCAGTGGTGTCCAGGAGCTCAGGGGTCCTGTCTGGCCCTGGCATCTATCAATCTAGGCAAACCGTGGGCTCAGCCTGCGTCACAAATCCAGCACGGCTAAGGTATTCGTATTCCCACCTCTGCTTGGTTCTGACATCGACAAGGCCCAGGTCAGAGCTCTCCAGTTCTCCCAGCAGCCAGAGGTCCTGGTCTGGGGGTGGCTCTCAAAGGCTGGATCTTCACGGCTGCTTGACTCCTGACCTGCTGCGGAAAAGCCCCGGCGAGCGGCACCCATCTGCCTTAGGTAAATATAGGGGGGGACCATTCTCAGGGCACTTCTCTTGCCGTCAGGAGGGTGGTCCGTGAGCCATGGGGGTGGTTAGATATGACTCTTCCTAAGTACATTTCCCACCCTCTATCTCTGCTTCTAGTGCATCTGCCAACTCCACCAGCATATGAGGACTTGGATCCTGGTGGGAGAGGCCACTGGGCTCCAGCATCTTTCCAGATCTTGGACGGAGGCAGGAGAGCGGCTGGCTCCTCCTGGCCCTGGAAGATGGTAAAAACCCCAGATCTGGGAGCCAGCCAGTGCCGGGGGGAGGACCTGTATGTGAGCGTGAGGTCTGGTCTCTTGGCTTCTGTAGCAAGGTGGAGGCAGCTGGTGCTTCTACTTCAATATTCTTGCCTAGGACAGGGCTGGCACCGGGCTCCATGCGCTACTGGGGGCTTCGCTCCAACAGGGTCCTGCCCTGTCCCCCAGCTGAACCGTTCAGTCTACGGAGGAAACTTGGAAAAGGCTCTGGAGCACCCTGCAGTCCATAGCCCCCCCCGCTCTAGAACCTCCCCACTCCAGAAGCACCCATTCCAGAACCTCCTTCTCCAGAATACCATGTTCTGAAAACCCCATCGTTCTAGATCTCACAGCTCTGTAATCGTCTCTGTCCAACCCCCCCCAAACTCTACAGTCACTCTGCGCTGGGACCCCCATTCTAGAACCCAAGTTGAGAACCACCTAGCTCTAAAACTGCCATGTTCTGGAGCCCTCCAGGCCAGAACTCCCAATTCTAGAACACTCCTCTTCCACAACCCTGAATGTAACCCCATCTCTAGAATCACTGACCCAAGAACTCACTGTTCTAGAACTCCTGACTCTAGAATCATCCAATTCAATAGCCACTCCCAGCCCCAGGACCTCCCCCCTCCAGCTCTAGAATCACTCTCTCTAGGTCCCACAGAGGTGACAGGCCGGATCCAAGGATCGCGGGGGGAAATTCACTGGCCTGGGCCATGCAGGAGGTCAGTCTAGGTGACCACAATGGTCCCATCCCATCCCCCTTTTCCACACACACACCCCACGCCCTCCTACCCTGTGGGTGTGTGGAGTATGTCTGTGTACATGTGAGGGAGGGGGTTGTGGGAGGGCCCAGCACATCCTGGGAGCAAACTCAGTGCCCAGAAACACCAGGGATGGGCACCTTGGCAGTCTGGAGACACACAGAACAGCGTGGAGGATGGGCAGTGAACCCCCCCTTCCCTTTAATCCGCCCCTTCCCCGATAGTTATCGAAGGTGCTGCTGGTCCACACCCACCCTCCCTCCCCCATGCTCACTAGAGGCTGCAGGTGGGATTGAATGGCGGGGGGGGGGGGGTGTCTAGCCTCCCCCTTCAAAATTCTCCACCCACTGGAACCCTGAAAGTTCTCAGTGTTGCCTGGCAACCGGAGCAGCGGGCGCTAGGCAACGCAGTTGCTAGGGAGCATGTGTGTGTGTGTGTGTGTGTGTGTGTGTAGGGGGTGATTGGCAGCTCTGACAGAGTCCTGCAAAATGGCACTTGACCAGATGAGCAGCCCCCACCCCGCCCCCAAGAGCCAGGGCATGAGGGTTGCTAGTTTCGGGAGCACGTATTTCTGGAGATTTCATCACCTGACATAATCTTTGATTAAAGATTAATCTTTAATTCCTGGAGACGCCAGGCCAACCCCGGAGCTGGGAACAGACCCAGCAGTCCTGCTTCCCAGCCCCCTGCTCTAAGCCCTGGCCCTGTATCTTCACTCCCCCCAAGTCCCTAGTCAGGGTGGGGAGCTGCACCCCCCTCCCGTACCCTGCTCACCCAACCCTGCGACCAGCCCCAGTCCCCCCTCCACTGCCACCCTGCCAGCTCTGCATGCCAGCAGCACAGGCCACCTGCAGCCAGTGGCCCTGCCCAGAGCCGGGCATCAATCAGAAACATGCCATAGGGGGGACCCTGGTACAGCCACGCCCCAGCACCTGTCCAATGCCCTGTACCACCCTCCCCGCGCCCTCCTGCCCCTAAAACAGCTCCTCTCCCAGTGCATCCCCAATACACTGTACCCCCCCATTCACCTCCCCCCTCTAAAACAGCACCCACACCCCTCCCCTTCCATCACCCCCCGCCCCATTTCGGGCACTGCCACAGTAGGCCCCAGCTATCCATTAGCAATGGATTCCCAGACACATTCAGAGCAGAGACGGAGGGGAGAGAGCGGACAGGTAAACCCCCCGCCCCACAAGGTCCCCTCAATGTGACAGATCTCCAACCAAGCTGGCCGTGGAAACCAGCCCCAAAGAAAGGGGGCCAACCCCCTGAGCCAGACAGTCCCTCGGGCTGGAGGGGACCTGGTTCCCCCTAGAGGGGAAAGGCCCATGCTCCCCCACCCCCAGAGCAGTCCCAGGGCTGGGACATGGTGGTGGGGAGCTGTGGCACGAAAAGCCCCTTGGGTAGCCTCCTCCAATCCACAGTGGGGCACCTGCCCCACAGCAGGCTCTTTGGGCATCCCATATAGTGATCTCTGTGTGTCTGTGTCCGTCCAGGGCGGGTTGCTAAATCCATTACCCGGGGGGAGGGTCTGTAGTTTATATCCAGCATCCCCAGGCTGACAAGTGAGTTGGGGGCAACTGAGTATGTGTGAGGAGGGGAGATCAGGGACCCCAGTCAAAGGTCAGAGCCAATTCACCCACCTGGCACATGGACACACACACTGCGCCTTAGCTGATAATTAACAACCGAGGTGCCCTGAGCTGTGATCCCTACGTAATCTCGTTAATTGGATCCTCATTAAAATCTGCCGGGGGAGGAGACTGGCTGGAGTGGGTTCCTTCTGACCCTTTGCAGCCCAGAGATCCCCCTCTGACTCCCCCCTCCCAGCTCGTGACCCCCTCCGACATGGGACAAGCTTCCTTTGTGTCATTTCACCTCAGGCTGGGCTGTCCCTGGGATAATGCAGCCCCAGGAGGTAACAGTAGGATCCCAGGGTGCTTATCAGGTGTCCACTTGCTGGGGTGTCCCTGGATTTTCTCCCCTCCCCAATTCTACTGCAAATTAACGCCTCCCAGCCAAGCTCCCCTTCCCGCTCCAGCTCTGGCCCTTCTCCCTGCCTCCCTAGCAGGCGACAGATGGCGAGAGGTTTGCAGATGCCCCACGGAGCAGGGGACAGATGGAGACACCAGCTGGCTGAAAATGCCACCGTTTACTGCTAAATGTTTGCATTAATCCCTCTCCGAGTCCCCCATGGCTCCTGGTTGCCTTTTGGGCCCAAAGCCAGTGATCACTCAGGGGCCCCCATTCATGTTATGGAGAAATAAGTTTCTCTGGAGCCTTTCTAAGGAGGCGATGGGTCAGGATTGAGGGGCATTCACAGGAGGTCAGGGTTGAGGCACATTACCAGAGCTGTGGGGGAAGCAGAGCTGGGTTGGCAGGGGGCGCAGGTTGCGATTAAGGGCCTTAGCAGGGTAGAAGCCAGGGTAGAAGAAGGACTGCAGGTCAGGGGTGAGGAGCATTGCCACAGCTGGATTGGGGGAGCAGCTGGGATAGGTCAGGATCAAGGGGCATTGACAGAGCTGGACGGGGGGGGGGGCACCAGGG
This sequence comes from Aldabrachelys gigantea, assembly GCA_026122505.1. Taxonomy (NCBI): domain Eukaryota; kingdom Metazoa; phylum Chordata; order Testudines; family Testudinidae; genus Aldabrachelys; species Aldabrachelys gigantea. The sequence continues at coordinate 5,920,982 of CM047504.1, forward strand.
CTGGGATAGCGGGGGCTGTGGGTCAGGATCCAGGGGTATCAGCAGAGCTGCGAGGGTAGATTTGGCAGCCAGCCTTTTGGTGGGTGCCCCAATTAGAGGGAACATTCCTGAAACCCCTCTGCTCTCCTGCCAGAGCTGTAACAAGGAATTTTTGCGGCCGAGGCGAGGGCCGGCTCCAGCCTCTTCGGCGGCAGGAGGGACTCAGGGACCCATCGCCGAAGAAGTGGTGGCGGTAGAGCTGCGCCCCTTTGCTTTGTGCGCCCGAGGCGGGTGCCTCACTCGCCGCCCTTGTTACGGCGCTGGTCTCCCCACGCCCCCATCAGCGCCTGGGGCACCAGCCAAAGGGTCCGTTGGTCTTATATAGCCCAGTCATTGCAGGTGAACTGGGGTCCAGTGCCCAGGGCCGGGGGTGGGGCCCGGACTCCTGGGTTCTATCCCAGATGGGAGGGGTGGGTCTAGTGCTCAGGGCAGGGGTTGGGGTCCGGACTCCTGAGTTCTATCCCAGGTGAGGGTGGGTCCAGTGTCCAGGGCAGGGGGTGGGGCCCGCACTCCTGGGTTCTATCCCAGATGGGAGGGGTGGGTCTAGTGCTCAGGGCAGGGGTTGGGGTCCGGACTCCTGAGTTCTATCCCAGGTGGGGGTGGGTTCAATGCCCAGGGCAGGGGGTGGGGCCCGCACTCCTGGGTTCTATCCCAGGTGGGGGTGGGTTCAATGCCCAGGGCAGGGGGTGGGGCCCGGACAACTGGGTTCTATCCTGGCTGGGAAGCGGGGTGGGTCCAGTGCCCAGGGCAGGGGGTGGGCCCGCACTCCTGGGTTCTATCCCGGCTGGGGGTGGGTCCAGTGCCCAGGGCAGGGGGTGGGGCCCGGACTCCTGGGTTCCATCCCAGGTGGGAGGGGGGGGGTCCAGTGCCCAGGGCAGGGGGTGGGGCCCGGACTCCTGGGTTCTATCCCAGGTGGGGGTGGGTCCAGTGCCCAGGGCAGGGGGTGGGGCCCGGACAACTGGGTTCTATCCCGCTGGGGGTGGGTCCAGTGCCCAGGGCAGGGGGCGGGGCCCGCACTCGTGGGTTCAGTGCCCAGGGGGTGGGGCCCGGACTCCTGGGTTCTATCCCGCTGGGGGTTGGTCCAGTGCCCAGGGCAGGGGGTGGGGCCCAGTTGGGTTCTATCCCGCTGTGGGTGGGTCCAGTGCCCAGGGCAGGGGGCGGGGCCCGGACTCCTGGGTTCTCTCCCAGGTGGGGGTGGGTCCAGTGCCCAGGGCAGGGGGTGGGGCCCGGACAACTGGGTTCTATCCCAGGTGGGGGTGGGTCCAGTGCCCAGGGCAGGGGGCGGGGCCCGGACTCCTGGGTTCTATCCCGGCTGGGGGTGGGTCCAGTGCCCAGGGCAGGGGGCGGGGCCCGGACTCCTGGGTTCTCTCCCAGGTGGGAGGGAAGGTAAGTCTGGTGCCCAGGACAGAGTGTGGGGAGGGGAAGGCGGGGCCAAAAGCGCTTACAGCCACTGATTGGCTAGGATTCAGGGAGTGGGCGGGCCTTCCCCTCGGACTGGCTAGACAAACGAGTGGGCGGTCCTTATTCCGGATTGGCAGGCAGAAGGAAAGGGGCGTGACCGGAACTGAGTACGATTTCTGATTAGCTACCACCCAGGGACGGGGCGGAACATCCCTGCGGATTGGCCCGAGGCGAGCAGTGGGCGGGGCGATGTCGGCGGCGCTGCGGAGCGCGCTGGGCGCAGCTGGGCCCGGCCCGGTCCCGGGCCCGGTCCCGGCGCTGGTGCTGGGCCCGGCCGGCTCGGGCCGCTCGGCGCTGCTGTTCCGGGCGGCGCTGGGCGGGCCCCGCGCGCTGTTCCTGGCGCCCCGCGCCCTGCAGCGGCTGCCGGGGGCCCGGCGCGGGGAGAGCGGCCCGCGCGGCCTGCAGGTGAGGGGCGGGGCCAAGAGCCTGGGCGGGGCCTGTGTGGAAGGGGCGTGGCCACGAGGATGGGCGGGGCCTGCGGGGAAGGGGCTGAGACCACAAGCCGGGGCGGGGCCTGTGGAGAAAGGGGGCGGGACCACGAGCCTGGGCGGGGCCTGTGGGGAAGGGGCGGGGCCAAGGGTAAAAGTCTTAGGGGACCGCAGTTACTTTCTCCCCGGAGGGCTGAATGGGGTTTGAAGCTGGAGGCAGCAGTGCTGGGTGGGTGAGTGGGAGGGAGGGAGCAAAAGCAGGAGAGGAGCTAAGGGGTGGGGCTTCATGGCAGGGGAGGAGCCTAAGGGGCAGAGCATAGGATAAAGGGAGGGGCTTTTTGGAGGTGGGGGGGTGGTGCTGGCATAGGACAGGGACTGGACCTGGTTGCGGGGAGGGGATGCTGGGTCGGGGCTAGCAGGGGAGGCCTGGTGAGGGAGGGGATCACAGGCTGGGCTGGGGCCGACCCGGTTCAATAGCTGCCTCCCCTTCCCCACCATAGCGCATCCAGTTCCTCTACCCGCCCTCGCTGCGGGAGCTGCTGCGCCTGTTGGCCTCGCTGCCCCAGAGCCTGCCTGGGCCCCCTGCCCTTCTCCTGCTGGATGGGCTGGAGCAGTACCTCGCTGCTTGCCCTGGTCCTCAGGCGGCTGCCCGGCTCTCAGCCCTGCTGGTGGACACGGCTTCGTACTTCACGGGGCGCCTCGGCGCGGACCCCCAAGGATCTGCCCCCTGCTGCCAGCTCATCGCCTCCATGCAGGTCTCCGGGGAAACAGAGGCTGAGGATCATCTCTGCGTCCTCCAGCGCTACTTTCCAGCCCAGTGCTGGCTGTGTCCAGACCCGGCAGCAGCCTTGGGCCAGGAGGACTGCGGGGGCGACTGCATGTTCAGGGCGCGCCTGTCCCAGCCCGGTGCCGCAGACCAGGAATGGAAGCTGGGATTCGGCCTCGATGGAGAGATGAGGGTGTCCCCGGTTCCATGGGGGTGTGCAGAGGATCCAGACACAGACAGAGCTGCCGAGGCTGGGAAATGACCCCTGGGGCTCTGGAGATGTAAATTTGTCTGTGGGTTTCTGGCCTGGCCCTTGGCTGAACCTTGGGTGATCTAGGGGGAAATTCCTCTCTACGTCCCCTCCTTGGCCTGCTTAGTTTGCCACCCCCAGTGAATAGAAATGAAGGAAAATTCAACAGTTCAAATCTGTTTATTCCAGTACCACCAAAGGAACAGCCGAGATCGCGCCAGGTGCTGCACAGACACAGAGCAATACACACTCTCTACCCCTGAATCTAGTTTATTTTCCACGGTTTCGGCTCTCTGGGGAGGTGGGGTGACCTGACCGGTTAGCTGCGCCCAGCTCTGAGGGGGAGTCCATCTGTTCCAGTGCGTAAGATGCAGGGCTCGGAGCAGAGGAGATTGGGCCTCTGTTCCTGGCTCTGCCACTCAGTACCTGCTGTCTGACCTCAACAAAGTCACTGCCCCCATTAGACCTCCCTCCTCATCTAGAGCCAGTAATAGAATCTGACTCCAGCCCTTCCCTGATCTGGGAGTAGAACCCAGGAGTCCTGGCTCCCAGACCCTCCCTCCCCTGTTCTAACCCACTAGACCCCACTCTTCCCAGATCTGGGAGTAGAACCCAGGAGTCCTGGCTCCCAGACCCTCCCTCCCCTGTTCTAACCCACTAGACCCCACTCTTCCCAGATCTGGGAGTAGAACCAGGAGTCCTGGCTCCCAGACCCTCCCTCCCCTATTCTAACCCACTAGACCCCACTCCCCTCCTGCAGCCATGAGTGTCCCTCCCAGCTGGCTTAGTGCCATGGAGCTGATCTGGCACAGAGCTGGGGGCGGGGGCACAAGGAAGGTGGAGCCACGAATCAGCCCCAGCAGCTCCCTCCTGCCTCGGCTGCAGCCCTCAGCTCCTGCCCCCTCCCGGGCTCCCTTCCCGAGTGGCTCACCCTGCCGATGTTGGAGCCGCGCCAGTCCCAGGCGCAGCCTGCCCCAAGCTGAGCCGCTGCTGATAACCCCCGGGGGGCTGGTTGCTGTGCAGATAAACGCTATCAGGTGGGGATGTGTTCTCACACTGGTGGGGGGCTGGACCCAAGCGGAGCTACTCCCTCGATTCCACCCTGGCACCGTCAACGCCTGGGCTGAGAGCCAGTGGAGTCACTGACGCCCAGGGGCACGGGAGAGCCAGCAGTGTCCAGGGCCCCATTGCCACGTTTCCTTGCACTAGTGCTGTGCACGTGCGAGACCCTGGCACGTGGGACAGGCAGCCATGCACCCTGGCTTTATCCAGTGTCGCGCTGGGCTCCTCAGGCCCTGCTATGAGGAGCGGAAAACGTGATTTCGCTGTATGGGTGGCAGCGTCCAGGATCCCATTGTGCCAGGCCCTGTACAAACTCAGGTCGCAAAGCCAGTCCCTGCCCTACAGAGGTTCTAGTCTCACCCCCAGCACAGCAAAGGGTTACTCAGGAAGGCAGAGCCCAAAACACGTCTGTGAGGGGCTCTGGCTGCTCTATAAAGCTACGGGTGGGATCCCAGGGAGGGGGAAGCGGTCGGGACACTAAAGAACAAGGCTGGCCAGGGACAGGCACGGTGGATGGGGAAGGAGGTTTCTCCCCAGCAAAGAAGGCTGCAGCCCCCTGGAGGAGCAGTGAGGGGGAAGAGACCTAACTGGTTTGAAGCCGGAGCTTGGTCGGTTTCTGACAGCTGATGTAACGGGGCGGCCCGGATGTGTGGAGCCTTCCCCAGCTGAGACTAGGCAGACGTGGAGTGGGAAAAACCAGCCCGTTTATATCATGCATCCAACCGCTGGAGGCTCCTAGCCAGGTCCCACCCCTGCCAAGGCACTGCGGGGCAGTCCCCTAGTTCTGGGGGATTCTCAACCCGCACTGGCCCTCCTCGCCAGCACCCCCTCCACTCCCCTTTAACAAGCCCCTGGCCTAAGCTGGGGTCCACCGCTGCCAGGCAGGTAGGAGACGGCCCTCGACCCCCAGGCGTTTCAGTGCTGGCCAGAAGGGTTGCTGGTGGTGCCAGGGCGAATCAGTCCATCCGAGAGCGCCCCAGGCCAGGGACAACCCCATGGAGTGACATACTTAAAGGGAAAATCCAAATGACAGCCCGGGTCGGTCAGTATTGTCAACCCTGTTTTACAAGTGGGGAAACTGAGGCACAGAAGGGGGGGAAGTGCCCAGGGTCACAAAGCAAGTCGGTGGCACAGCTGGGATAGAACCCAGCTGTCCTGACTCCCAGCTCCCCCTAACTTTAACCACTAGGCCCCACTCTTCTCCCACAGCTGGGGCTAGAACCCAAGATTCCTGACACCCCCACTCTACCCTCTGGCCCCTGCTGCCTGACTAATACATTGGTCACAGCAGTAGATTTACAGGGATAACGGGGCTTTTTGAGCTCCCCCTCCCCCGTACACACAGAAGAGGGGCAGGAAGCCCGTGTCCCTGGGCACAAAGCAGGATTGCAGGACTCCCAGCATCCCTTGCAGCTAAGCCAGGCTTGGGTGGGGGGGCAGAGTGGGTGGGCTCCCCTTGGTGGCACAGGGGGCTGCAGCTTCCACCCAGCTCGTGTTTCGAATCCAAGCCAGCTCTGGTGGGGGGGGATTGGTGGGCGCGCCCCCTGCTGGCGGGTTGGTCCCTGACCACCTGCTCCGCGGATGTAACAGCCGGCACCGGCCATGTTGCCCATGGCCCATCCGGCCAGGTGGGAATTTCCGTCCCGGCTAGAGCCCAGTCTGAGCCTGAGCTGGGGTCATATGGACTCCACCTCCATTGGCTTCCACCACAGGCTTGCAAGCCCCAGGCTAGAGGGAGCTGGCGCTGGGGTCATATATCCATCCTCCAGGCACGGGGCCCCTCTGCGTCCTGCTGGGACGGGGTCCCCTCAACATCATGCCAGGACGGGGTCCCCTCAACGGGGGTCTCCTTTATATCATCCTGGGTCCCCCTCAAAGTCCTGCTGGGATGGGGTCCCCTCAACATCATGCCAGGATGGGGTCCCCTCAACGGGGGTCTCCTTTATATCATCCTGGGTCCCCCTCAAAGTCCTTCTGGGACGGGGTGTCCTTTACATCATGCCAGGACGGGGTCCCCTCAACGGGGGTCTCCTTTATATCATCCTGGGTCCCCCTCAAAGTCCTGCTGGGACGGGGTCCCCTCAACGGGGGTCTCCTTTATATCATCCTGGGTCCCCCTCAAAGTCCTGCTGGGACGGGGTGTCCTTTACATCATGCCAGGACGGGGTCCCCTCAACGGGGGTCTCCTTTATATCATCCTGGGTCCCCTCAAGGTCCTGCTGGGATGGGGTCTCTTCTTCGTCCTGCTGGGACTGGGTCCCCTCAACGTCTTGCTGGGACGGGGGTCTCCTTTATATCATCCCAGGTCCCCTCAACATCCTGTTTGATCGAGGTCCCTGCTTCATCCTGCTGGGACGGGGTCCCCATTACGTCCTGCCAGGAAGGCGTTTCCGCCACGTCCAGCAGACATGGGGTTCCACCTCTGTTCTCCAGGCCCGGAGTCCCCTGCCTGTCCGCCGACGCTATGAGCATACCACATAGCTGGCTGGGAAGGGCTGGGCCTGGCACCCATCCTGGCACAAGTTGGTGTAGAGATTTGGCTGGTGGGTGCTGGTGCCCAGGGGGCTGTAGTCAGCGGAGATCCCTGAGTCGGACACCAGCAGGTAGCTGTATTTGAGCGGGCGCTGGTGCCCACAGGGTGCCAGCAGTTCCGAACTGGGGTCGAAGACGGTGTACTCGAAGCTGGAGGAGGACGAGACCCGCTCCTCTGGGACAGGCTCCAGTGTAGCCCCCGGGGGGCCCAGCTCCTGCCCCATGGCAGGGGGGCTTTCAGAGCCCGCAGTGCTTTGGGCATCTGGCAGGAGCAGAGAGTCCTCACCCAGGCTGCATGGCATCAGCTGTTCATCCAGCACCAGGTAGTCATCCTGGGGCTCCACAGGTGGCTCAGGGCGGGTGGGCAGGACCAAGCCCTGGGCTTTGGGGGGCAGAGGGGGCACTGGCCCCTCTGCCTTGGATTCGCGGCCCTCAGACAGCACCTCCAGCGTGGTGGGCTGCTCCTCCAAGTAGCCAGGGTTCGCGCTCCACCACGGGTAGGTGTTCCTTTGTCCCAGCCAGAGCTGCGAAGGCAACAGGGCCTGGATCACCAGAGAGGCTGGGGAGGGGTGGGGGCCACTGACTGAGCCAAGCCTGGGGGTCTGAGCCCCCTCTCTGCACCCCTGGACTCTCAGGTTCTGCCTGTCCCCCACCAGCTCCTGCCAGCCCCTTTGTTTTAAACCAAGGGTTTATGTAGGCCCTACAATGACAAGGCCTAGCATTTGGCAGCATGGAAACCAGCCCCGGGCTCACTCCCCATCTTGGCCCTTCTCTGGTGGCTCCCCCATCTCTAAGCATCTCCCCCCTGGACAATCGTCCTGGTCCCCCAGCCCAGTGTGTTCCCCTGCATCAGACCCCCCCCCCCCATATCCCCAGCACAGATGCCCTCGGGGCAGGGTGGTGACCCCCAGCAGGCCCTGGCGGCCAGACCCCTCCATCCGTCAATGTGCTGCGGCCCCCTGCAGCGCCCCGGGGCCCCCGGCCAGGGGAGGATCTGGTACCTGGAAGTTTCCCTTGTAGAGGGTGAAAAGCCCCTCGAATTTGTGCTCCGGGCTGGGAATCACCGGCCACAGCTTCTTCTTCAAAAACCTGGGAGGGAGAGGGGCAGTGGTGAACAGGAGACAAGTCCTGGCGTGAACCTCCCCCCCATGGAAATGTGCGTGCACCCACCCTGCAAACGCTCGTGGGCCATTGACTGCAGGGGGCTCAGGAGATACGGCCCCCAGCACCACCCACACGCCTCACGCATCCCCTCACACAACCGCCAAGCGTCTGCACACATGTGACAACATGCATGTGCATGCTACCACACACAAGGCCATGCAGGCCTGGGGACTCCCCCAGTGTGGCAGTGCCTTGAAGCCTTAGCCTGGGGGGGCCTGGGGGCAGGGGCTGGGCTGTCCCACGGGCGGAGGCGCAGCGAGCGGTACCTGCGGTGGGTGAGAAGGGCAAAGAGGGCCAGGAGCACCACGATGAGCACCAGGATGAGCGACAGCGACAGGATCAGGGGGTCCAGATCTGCAAGGTGGGGAGGCAGGGTCAGCCCAGGCTGCAGGCACGAGTGACCCAGGGATGGCGCCAGCTGCCTCCAGTGGGATCACAGCGAAGGGCCCAGGATCAGGCCCCCCAGAGCAGCCCACGGCCCCTCCATCCCCACCGCACCCCGCTAACCCCTGCCAGCCCATGGCCCCTCCATCCCCACTGCACCCCGTTATCCCCTGCCAGCCCACGGCCCCTCCACCCCAACCACACCCTGCTATCCCCTGCCAGTCCATGGCCCCTCCATTCCCACTGAAACCCGCTACCCCCTGCCAGCCCACGGCCCCTCCATCCCCACCGCACCCTGTTATCCCCCGCCAGCCCACGGCCTCTCCATCCCCACTGCACCCCGCTATCCCCCGCCAGCCCACGGCCCCTCCATCCCCACTGTACCCCGTTATCCCCTGCCAGTCCATGGCCCCTCCATCCCCACCGCACCCCGCTATCCCCTGCCACCCAATGACCCCTCTACCCCTATCCCCCCACTATCCCCCGCCAGCCCACGGTCCCTCCATCCCCACTGCACCCCGTTATCCCCTGCCAGTCCACGGCCCCTCCATCCCCACTGAACCCTGCTATCCCCCACCACCCAATGACCCCTCTACCCCCATCCCCTCACTATCTCCGGGCAGCCCATGGCTCCTCCATCCCCACCGCACCCTGCTATCCCCTGCCACCCAATGACCCCTCTACCCCCATCCCCTCACTATCCCTGGGCAGCCCACGGCCCCTCCATCCCCACCACACCCCGCTATCCCCCGCCAGCCCACGGCCCCTCCATCCCCACCACACCCAGCTATCCCCCGCCAGCCCACAGCCCCTTCATCCCCACCGCACCCCCTATGCCCCACCAGCCCACGGCCCCTCCATCCCCACCGCACCCCGCTATCCCCAGGCAGCCCACGGCCCCTCCATCCCCACCGCACCCCGCTAACCCCTGCCAGCCCACGGCCCCTCCATCCCTACCGCACCCCGCTATCCCCTGCCAGTCCACGGCCCCTCCATTCCCACTGCAACCCGCTACCCCCTGCCAGCCCACGGCCCCTCCATCCCCACTGCACCCCGCTATCCCCTGTCAGTCCATGGCCCCTCCATCCCCATCGCACCCCACTATCCCCCGCCACCCAATGACCCCTCTACCCCCCCTCCCCTCACTATCTCCAGGCAGCCCATGGCTCCTCCATCCCCACCGCACCCCGCTATCCCCCACCACCCAGTGACCCCTCTACCCCCATCCCCCTGCTATCCCCTGGCAGCCCACGGCCCCTCCATCCCCACCGCACCCCGCTATCCCCCGCCAGCCCATGGTCCCTCCCCTCTCTGTCCCCCACCAGCCCATGGCCTCTTCATCTTCACCCCCCCGCTATCCCCTGCCATCCCATGACCCGTCTACCCCCATCCCCCCACTATCCCCTGCCAGCCCACGGCCCCTCCCCCCAGCATCCCCCCAGTGTCCCCCGCTATCCCCCGCCACCCGGGGGGCTCACCGTGGGGCGTCACCACAGAGACCGGCGCCGACCAGGCGCTCCAGTAGCCGCTGTAGCTGACGCCGTCGGGCCTGACGCGCACGGCCAGGGTGTAGCGGGTCCGGCCCCGCAGGTTGAGGATGAGGCACTCGGTGCGGCCGTCGGGGATGTCGACCTGCAGGGGCAGGAGGGCACGGTGAGGGGCGCTGGGCGGGGGGCAGGGGGCCAGGCGGGGCGGGCGGGGGGGCACTCACCGTCTGGGGCTCGGCGCCCTCGGGGGCGAAGGCCACCTCGTAGCGCAGGCTGCTCTCCAGGTAGCGGAGGCCGGGCGGCTGCCAGCTCAGCGCCAGCTGCCCCGGGCTCTCGGGCGCGCGCGCCGTCAGGTTGGATGGAGGGTCCAGGAGAACTGCGGGGCGGGGGTGGGAGAGGTGAGCTGGGCGGTTCAGAGGCCTGGGGGCTGGCTGGGGCGGGGGGGCTGGGAATGGGGCTCCAGGCCCTTCCCCTCTAGGGGGCGCCAGCTCCCATGTGGCCCGGGGCAGACCCGGCTGGGGCGGGGGGGCTGGGAATGGGGCTCGAGGCCTTTCCCCTCTAGGGGGCGCCAGCTCCAATGTGGCCTGGGGCAGACCCGGCTGGGTCGGGGGGCTGGGAATGGGGCTCCAGGCCCTTCCCCTCTAGGGGGCGCCAGCTCCCATGTGGCCTGGGGCAGACCCGGCTGGGGCGGGGGGGCTGGGAATGGGGCTCCAGGCCTTTCCCCTCTAGGGGGCGCCAGCTCCCATGTGGCCTGGGGCAGACCCGGCTGGGGCGGGGGGGCTGGGAATGGGGCTCGAGGCCTTTCCCCTCTAGGGGGCGCCAGCTCCCATGTGGCCTGGGGCAGACCCGGCTGGATCAGGGGGGCTGGGAATGGGGCTCCAGGCCTTTCCCCTCTAGGGGGTGCCGGCTCCCATGTGGCCCGGGGCAGACCCGGCTGGGTCAGGGGGGCTGGGAATGGGGCTCGAGGCCTTTCCCCTCTAGGGGGCGCCGGCTCCCATGTGGCCTGGGGCAGATCTGGCTGGGTCAGCGGGGCTGGGAATGGGGCTCGAGGCCTTTCCTTCTAGGGGGTGCCGGCTCCAATGTGGCCTGGGGCAGACCCGGCTGGGTCACGGGGGCTGGAAATGGGGCTCAAGGCCTTTCCCCTCTGGGGGGTGCCGGCTCCCATGTGGCCCGGGGCAGACCCGGCTGGGTCAGAGGGGCTGGGAATGGGGCTCGAGGCCTTTCCCCTCTAGGGGGTGCCGGCTCCCATGTGGGCCAGGGCAGACCCGGCTGGATCAGGGGGGCTGGGAATGGGGCTCGAGGCCTTTCCCCTCTAGGGGGTGCCAGCTCCCATGTGGCCCGGGGCAGACCCGGCTGGGTCAGGGGGGCTGGGAATGGGGCTCGAGGCCTTTCCCTCTAGGGCGTGCCGGCTCCAATGTGGCCTGGGGCAGACCCGGCTGGGTCAGGGGGGCTGGAAATGGGGCTCGAGGCCTTTCCCCTCTGGGGGGTGCCGGCTCCCATGTGGCCCGGGGCAGACCCGGCTGGGTCAGGGAGGGCTGGGAATGGGGCTCGAGGCCTTTCCCTCTAGGGGGTGCCAGCTCCAATGTGGCCTGGGGCAGACCCGGCTGGGTCAGGGGGGCTGGAAATGGGGCTCAAGGCCTTTCCCCTCTAGGGGGTGCCGGCTCCCATGTGGCCTGGGGCAGACCCGGCAGGGTCAGGGAGGGCTGGGAATGGGGCTCGAGGCCTTTCCCTTCTAGGGGGCGTCGGCTCCCAACTGGTCTCGGGCAGGACTCAGGGGATTGGGGAGTGAGGCCTGGGGTCTTTCCCCTCTAGGCGGTGCTGGCTCCTGTCTGGCCCCACAGCAGGGACTGGCTGGGGGGGCAGGGAATGGGGCCCGGGACCTCTCCCCTCTAGAGGGCACTGGCTCCAATCCAGCATGGGGCCGGAGGACTGGCTGGCTCAGGGAGGAATGGGGCATGGGGCCTTTCCCCTCTGGGGGGACAAGCTCCAATCTGGCCTGCGATAGGAGGACTGGCTGGCTCAGCGGTGAGGAGTGGAGCCCGGAGCCTTTCCTCTCTGGGGGGCACTGGCTCTGCTCTGGCCCAGGGTAGGAGGAACCAGCTGGCTCAGAGGGTGGGGAATGGGACCCGGGGTCTTTCTCCTCTGGGGGGCAGCAGCTCCGCTCTGGCCCGGGGCAGGAGGACTGGCTGGCTCAGGGGTGAGGAGTGGGGCCTGGGGTCTTTCCCCTCTGGGGGGCGCTGGCTCCGCTCTGGCCCAGGGTAGGAGGAACCAGCTGGCTCAGGGGTGGGGAATGGGATCTGGGTCTTTCCCCTCTGGGGGGCACCAGCTCTGATGTGGCCCAGGGTAGGACGACCGCTGGCTCAGGGGTGGGGAATGGGGCCCGAGGCCATTCCCCTCTGGGGGGCACCAGCTCTGATGTGGCCCAGGGTAGGACAACTGCTGGCTCAGGGGTGGGGAATGGGGCCTGGGGCCATTCCCCTCTGGGGGGCACCGGCTCTGCTCTGGCTCGGGGCCGGAAGACTGGCTGGCTCAGGGGGACGTGGAGCCTTTCCCCTCCCGGCTCATACCTACCCACTTGGTTGATCATGATGGTGCGGGAGTGGATGACGTTGCTGCTGTTGCCGGCGAAGGCGCCGACGTGCAGGGGGGTGAAGGACGGGGTGTCCTGGGGGGGGAAGATACAGCTGAAGCGGGTGCTGTTCCAGGGTGTCCGGGCCACGCTCACGTTGCAGCGCTGTGGGGCGTCCCCTCTGTTGGAGTCGAGGAGAGAGGTGGGTGGGGGATCAGAAGCAGCAGAGCCTGGGAGAAGGGGAGACCTGGAGTGGGGGGTATCAGCATAGGGGGCATGTTTGGTGGG